>JAZGTJ010004535.1:0-30534 GCA_036877575.1 Botia almorhae
AGGTTATTTAGCTTAATCTTAACCGTTTACAAAAAAGGTTTTTATATGTTATATAATCTTGAATTGTGGTTGTTTGTACAACACAAGCTGATGATAAATTGCTTCTTAGCTTTGATGCACCAGAGGCCAAAAAATAATAACCAAAATCCCACAGTGAGTCAAAGGCCAATACAAACCCTCCGCAGGAAAGATGGTTCGCAGATGATTCTTAAATTAACAGCATGAGTTAAGACTGTTCAGTAAATCAATACTTGTGTTCAGTTGCTTCTTGTAACACTGGGTCGCAACTAAAGCAAACAGGAAAGAAAACAACAGTGGTTAAATTACTTAATAAAACTGCCCATAAATCTGCTTGAATGCAGCGGACTCTTTAACTTCCAGGTGGCTTAGGGTAGGCCATGAAGAGGGTCTGTGACTGAATAGAGGGTATCTCTCATTGGACTGTGCTTCTCTTTTATAGGCCAGTCTGAGCCAAACCCCTACACACAGAGTAGTATCAATTACCACCGTCCTAGTGCTTTAGGCTCTACTGAATAACACACACTGACAGCTACTCCATTCCCCACAGCCACAAGCTCACTGACATGCCTGGCCACAAGACTATGCTGCTATAGAATCCAGCAAAAGCACTGCTCTCCGAATTACTAACTGATTGGCTTCGTTATATGATCAAACCTATGGATGTGTTGAATTACTACACCATACAACATCGTACTAAAATAATAGTACTTGATTAAAAAAATTAAAGATAAACAATGTTGTAGATCTGATACCTTATATAACCAAGCTGAACTTAAATGTACCGCAAGTCGCTTTGGATTTCGTGTCTGCGAAATGCATAAAAAAAGTTTTGAAAAAAAGATACTTTTTTAAGCATGACCCTATAAGAATCATTAAAAGCTCTCAAGCAGTCATGAAATCATGCTTGATTTTCACACAAGTTGTTAACAAAGTAATAACAAATGTGCACTAAAAATGGATGTAATACATTTCTTTACGCAAGTACCATAACTCACCCGCCCCCCCTTTCAGAAAAAAGCTGATGACTATCGTTCTAAGTCAACAGTGAGGCAGCTGTAACTAAGCTCAACAGCTGATTGCTGAGGAATGCATCTCTTTTTCTGGTGCGGCCTCGGGATGAGATAACCAAATTCCAACTGGGGAATGGGCTCTAAGCCATCAAGGTAAGACAAACCACCTCCTCCCCTTTCCACGCAAGTCTCTCTTTAGACAGCATTCTGTTAAACCTCATTAATACACAAAAAACCCACAAATTTCCATCCCACATTACATACACATTAGGTAGATCCACCAAGTGGTACGAAGAGATAAAATGTATTTTTAAGTAAGTGCTTCTGGCTAACAGAGATATGACTGAACTTCATTTAGCTTTGGTTAACTATTCACAGCCTGTAAAGGCAAAGACAGAGACGTACAAGCTGTGTAATACATTAAACGATCCTGAGCCTCTGTTAGCCACACTGGGATCTTGAGCTCCAATGACCTTGTGAATTGGCGAGCTATTACTGCCCCGCTTCTTCTGCTTTAAAAGGGCTCTCCACTGTACGGAAGTACTGTTGAGTCGCATCCATCAATGCATCAATTTAAAGAGAGCACAGCAGCTGCAGTGGAAGCGTTCTGAGGAGCTACCATCCAGACGTACATATTTTAATGAAGCAGAAGTGGGACACATTCACTTTGACCGTATAGTCAGGAAGTTGTACACCAGCGAGGAAGTGACGATAAAACGCGACACACGGACTGCTGTATGATACATTTAGTGGAGCGCTTGGCTTGTTTTAGGGCAGAACAATAAAGTGACTCTAAAAATACACAAAGCATTCTCTTGGACAGCTCTGATGATTCATCTATTCAAAACATTTCTCTCTCTTGCTCTCTCTCGCGCACATAGCAATCATACGCACAAATATAAACCTGCGCTTTCCGTCAGAACAATGTGGGGGCTGGTTCTGTGGCTCTCAAAGGGCCTTACATCACATTCCAGGGCCCATTTTACTGACTGAACATCCATTCATTCAGCACTAGAAAAGATCCACTCAAAGATAGCTGTAGGTGTCAAATCCCACAGCACAGCGTTTCTCCAGAACACTGTAGAACCTCTTGTCTCTGGTGTTGATGGAAGATATGAAGATTAGATTCACCCAATCTGCATTCATGTAACCAGCAAGCCACGGAAATCTGTCTTCAGAAAATCTATAAATGGATATTATTTAGATGAACCAATCGAAATGAACCCGAATGTATTCCGTTCACAAAGAACTCGCATGAAATATTGGATAAAAATTGGTCAGACTTTAAACAATTACATATGTTCATGCAAGGAAACCATCTAGCAAAGTGCTCCAGCCTCACCTTAGCGATCTGCAATGGTTTTAAAGCAGAAAGTTAAACTAAGTTAAATAAATGGGTGCACAAGTATGCCCTGTTTAAATATTTAGTTTAGGGAGACTGCAGCAGTCAGAGAACAGTCATTCACTCAGAGCTGAGGCTGAGATAGATCCGGTTTGTCAGAGAGAGAGAGAGAGAGAGAGAGAGAAATATAAATATACCAGATGCATCTCTACTGAAAGAAAACAAAATCTACAGTTGAGTTGACCTCATGCCCCCCTTATGATTCATAACTATGTATGAATAATGTAATACCATAACCCCCCTCCAACAGCCCCAGTTGGTCAGATGAGTCGATGAATGGTATAAGCATACAAATGTCACTGCATTTAGATAAAGTTTCAAAACAAGTTTCTTTTTTTAGAAAAGGGTAGCACAAGGATTCACAGGTAAGACATTTAAAAAATAAGTTTGTTTGGTTTTAAAACAATAGCAAAACTATGCGACATTTAGATTGAGTCACCTCATACAGCCACTGTCTGATTATGACCCTGAGACCAGCTGGTTAAAAATAATTCCTAAAATTGCTCAGAAAAATCTAGCTGAGGAAAAAGGCATGATGTCATTTGCCACTTGGTTTGATATTTTGTTATCTAATGCAATTCATATAATTACTTGAACAAGATACTCTGTGCTCTGTACTCTGTGGTAAATGTATAATCAGAGGGTGATCAGAAGGGGTGTGACCTCCCAACCCAAAATGCTCAACATACACTTCCTTGTTGGGGGCAAGTCCAGTCAGGACACACTTTCAATTATTCATCTGTGAAGAGACATTACCTCTGGACTAGCTCATTCTACCTCTGAGATTTCCAGAGGCTGATGTTGGAAAATAGAAATAAAAATCGTAGTATCTGCCATAGTTTGAATTCACCCTGAAATGCGGCACATTCTATTGGACAAGAATGCTGCTATGGAAACAAACAGATATATAATTAACGTCCAAAAAGACATTCCATGAATGGCTGCAAAAAGGAGAGGATTTTTATCTACACTATTCATTACGGCTATTAGAATCTTACAAATGGCAAATGGTGAAAGGTGGAATTAATTTGTTATAGCTACAAGGCAGAAATCAGTCCATTTTTTTAACCACCAGATAGGAGAACATGCGTTCGACCGCGTAAGACATGGCGGAAAATGAACTAATTAAATTATAGATGCTGAAAGATTAGAGAATGAAGAAAATAGGATATTGAACGAACCCTCACCCCCGGATTTTAACTTTTTCTACAATAGACCGGTTGACAAAGTGAAGGTATAAAGATACTATTTTTAAGCCCCGAAAGCTGAAAATGGATTATTGTTCATTTTGATATTAAGCCAGTCCAAACAAAAGCCAAAGGATGTGAGACAAATAGTTAAGAACGGAAAAGGGCCTTTTAAGGGCCACTGTGTCTGGTGCCTGATGTTAATACATACTGTTATTAATGTGATACATACTGTGATATTCTTCCAAGGTTGATAAATTACAAAACACACGAGAAGAGGGAGTGTGTGTGATATCTAGATATAACGATAGATATCTAGAATAACTTTATTTTCCTCGGTTCCATAAATTCGCTTTGCACTTTAACAGTACTCATCTCTTTAAATCTCGCCCTGTGGTCTCTGCTTATTTACATTTCCCTCTTATGAACTCAAGAGGAACGTTACACCCTACAAGGCATTAATGGCCCAGGCAGGCATCAAGCGAAAAGGAGGGCACACACACACACATATATACACCTACCATTCTGGTGTGTTTATTTGAACTGCAAATGATGGGGGATGGAGTGTTTGTGTGTGTGTGTGTGTGTGTGTGTGTGGGACACTGGATATGGTCGAGGTTTGGTGTTAAACGGCAGGTCTTGGTCTATTTCACACATATCTACTCTCTTAGTAAGCTTTTCACTGGGTGCTTGTTTCTCGCAGACTCCCTTGGCTTTATACACAGATGCTTCTCTGTACGGGACGTCCCAGAGACGGATCAGAGCACGGGGCTTGAGGGGAACACACACACACACACACACACCCCAAAACCCCCTCATTCTGCATGAGGCGTATGATGCATTCCTTAAATTTAAACCCTTCTTTGTCTTTACTAATTTTCCCTACCGACTAGTTAAGGAAAAAAGACACAATGTGAAACACTGTGGGAATTGTCAGCCTAAATCTGATCCACATATGGAAAACAGCCCCTCTGCCACCCAATGGCACAGACTGGAGCAGCTCCAAATCTCCACAGTCTCTTTAAACAAGCTGCCAGTGATTAAATATGGAGATTATTCTGGGATGGCTGTGAGATCCTGGAGAGTTACATTCAGACTCTAGTAGGATACAAACTCATTGCCCAATGTAGAGAGCACAGTAATTTATGAGATTGGTTAAAACCCCAAATCTGCGCTCTCTCACATACACACTTGTTGCGTTTTCATGTTTTATAGGGACATTCCATAGATCTCATGGTTTTTATACTGCGCAAACTGTAAAATTTTATCCTCCTACACTATCCCCACCCCTAAACCTAACAATCACAGAAAACATTCTGCTCTTTTAGATAGAAAAAAGTCATTTTGTATGATTGTTAAGCTCGTTTTCACATGGGGACCTAAAATATCCTTAGAAGGATCCACAAAATGTACTGGTATTACTGTATTTGTGCAGACATTTGGTCCTCATAAGGTAGTGAATACCAGGACCACACACACACACACACACACACACACACATATAAGTGGCACACCTGGCTTTTTTTGAGTTATTTTCTAACCCTGTTAATTGCTGGGTGAAAATTGCTGAAATCTGTAATGCCTCACATTTTCCTTCATGGGTGCCTGATAGAGAAGGTAGGCTGTAATTCTGCATTGCCAAATCAGAGCTGTTTCTTAAACCCCTCAGCATGTGGGTGTAGAATGGCCATAAATAGGACCAGAACTGCTTTAACTCAGGAAAAAAAAGAACCATTTATGACACTGAAATCTAAGAGGCAAATTTAATAGACGATTATAGGAAATGTCTCTAAATGTTGAGTTTGAGTGTTGGACACTCTTGTGCGTGTGTGTGTGAGTGGGGGTGTGGGGGTGTGGATGTGGGTAGGTGGAGTGTTCAAAACACTGTTATACTGTGATATTGGTCAAATCAAAATAATCTAGTGTGTTTTGAAGCTGACCTACTTCTACAGCTACGGAAACTTAAATGGTGGTCAATCTCCTTTATCTCAAAAATAAAACGTGTAAAAATGTAACTGCCAATATCGATTCTTGGTGACAGATCATCAATACAGTATCTTAAGACAAAATATTACATTACATATATATTAAAATATAATATTAAAATATTACATAACTACAAAATATCAAACCCCCAACCCTGTTAGCCATTCTGATGATTTTAGTAAAAAACAAAAAATACAAATCACAAACCACATGAGCTACAATACCATTTACCATCATGAAATATTAAATCTAGTTTTCCTGCCTTCCAATGGCCTGACCTAATGTTAATTACTGATTAAAATGTTGAAACTGTTTAGCTCGTGGCTGGAATATGAAATCGCTCTACATTATCATTCATGGCTGCCGTCGAGAGACCGATGCTCCGAGCGACGCATCTGTCGCCACTTACGTCGCTTTGTCTTCCAACACAACCGAGCTGCTTCCCTCCACAAGTGTGACAAGTCAGAGGATGTGACATAATCATCTCATTCCAATTAAGTTACAATACAGTGTCTGTTTTATGTACTAGTCCTCATGCCCTGAATGCGAACCCACCAAAACAATGAAGTATCCCAGTAAAAGTGTTGAAAATACATATAGGTAGAGTGCCAGCTCAGCTAACAGGGAACATTCTCAAAATGTTGACTAACGTTCTTTACAAGTTCTCTGAAAGTTATTAAAACATTTTTGCAGTAACGTTAATTGAACATTTTTGTAACGTTATATATTGTTACACATTATCTTATACATTATATAAGTCGTTAAGTGGAATGTTTAAAAAACGTACAGAATAACGTAAAAGACTGGATGCTAGAAAACCTAGAACTTTTAAACTAACATTTGAAATGTCTTTCTTACATAATGGAAACGTTAGGAAAAGGTTCTTACAATCTAAAACTGTTAGCTGGGAGGCTTTGAGGTGGTGTGTGAGGAGAGCTGTGAGCTGGTGAAAACAGCCTCGATGAGGCACTAGCCTCAGGATACACACAGAGGTCAGAAATTCAGCAGCTTGCACATGGGCGATTATATATGTGTGTGTTTTTTTAAATGCTGTGACCCATTTAGCACAATTTGCATTACAGGCTGTTTTATCCAAATATGATGTGCTGATATAAAGTAACAGTATAAAATAGTGTTGATCTAAGCAGTAAACCAGGCTATAGTCATCGCTGTGGAGAACAACAGACCTACAGCTGTTCCTGATCATTGTATTGATCTGTTTATGCTATCATTTAGCTGAGCCATTGCTTTTCTGGCAAGTCCCCTGAGACAGTAACCCAACAAATATGTGGTGCTTAATCTTAGCCTATAAACCACAGTTAAAATACACAAACAGATACTAGTGAGACCATGAACATTGCTGTGGAGTTTTCACAATCTGATTTCTTTTGTGTCTGAGATGTGTTACAAGTTCTGGTCTTGAAATTCAACCAGATCAATGACTGGAGCTTGTCAAACACATCAACCAATCACAAGTCATGCCTAACATGAACCATGTGATTTAGCAAATTGGGCCATATGTGCATCTATACATATTTCAGACCTCTTAAATATGCATATCATATGCGGCGCAGAGGCAATGAAATGAAATAAATATGTAACGCTCACAGATTTGAAATGACGCTAGTAAGCAGTTTCTCTTCCTCACAAGATTATGTGCGTAGGAGTGCGAACAATGTCTGAACTCCACCATCTGGTCCATTTTACAGCCTCTATGTGCAAATCCTTGCTAGCATCTCAAGTTTTTATTTGTCCACCTTTATTTTCCCCCCAGATCCATCTTTCTGTCTGTAAGCAGATGAACGTGCTGTCTGAGAGATGTTGTTGAGATAAGAACAGAGGGAGTTCATGGGAAGACCAGACGCACAGGAGGCTCCACCACAGCGCTCTGTTTTAGAGACCACTTGAGGAATTTGACACACCAAAGCTGGTGACCTTGGTAAACTTTTAGAGGTCCTGTGTCGTCCACAAAAGCACACACACACGTGCACACAAATAAAAACAGCTCTTCAACTTGAAAACCCATCAAAGAGTGGACACACACACACAGACACACACACACACAAACCAAAAGCTGAGGTGCTGAGGTGTCTCTAGGCTGTTCATCATAACAAACATGGAAATAATTTTAACCAATGTCTCCAAAAGAAACAAGTACAATTGTGAAATTAAACTGCAACTAAGGTTAAAGTTGGATTTTTTTTTTACATTGTAATACATTTTAATACATGGTTTGACATTTAATTAAATGAAATAAAAGACGTTGCCAGTACGATAGCAGAGTATTGCTCTGTGTGTGTTGTTTAATATAATTAATTGCACTACATGCATGTTCCATTGACAGCACTAATAAATAATTTTACAAACACAATAAGCCAAAATGTCTGAAACTGCACCAGAAAAGTGGATTTAGAATTCGGCGAATGAGTCAAATACATAAAAAAAACAAATGGAAATCAGCTGTATCAAAGCTTGACACCTTACTGACCACTTAATGGAGGAAACAATCAAACATGACTCAATGTCCTTTACATTTTCTGTGCGAATTTTGTACAGCTGCCTCTGATTGCCTGGAGATGACATTAATACTGACAAGATGACTCACTGTGGGTCTCAGTCCTCCCTTCTGACGACTTGCTACCAGCTTTCTCATATAGCCTTTGTGGCCACTGCAAGAAATGTACAATCTTAAAATCGTTTAAATGGGAAACTGTGCCAACATCTCATGACTAAGACTGTTGCCTCTGTCACACTGAAGAGATGAAAAATGACAGCAGCCCACTAATAACAGACTTCAACATGATGAGAAAAGTGTTCAGTCTTACAGTGAGGAGAGCAAAGCTTTGCTAATACTGGTAAAACATGGACATTTGGATTCATGATTAATAATTATTAAAGGCACAGTTTGTTTAAAATCCAGTTCTGTCATCATTTACAGACCCATGTTGCTCCAAATACGCACACATGGACTTTCTTCCCTGTGAAATACTGCTTCAATTAAACACAAACGTTATCCATTTATTTCATTATTTGGGGGAAAAATCAGCTTCACCGTTCTTTAGAATCTGCTCTTGTGCTCCTCAGAAGAAAACAGGTTTAGAATGAAATGAGGGATATAACTAATGACCAGATTTTTGGGGGGTGAACTAACCCTTAAATCTGTAACGTAACCAGTTCAATTTCTGTGCCTCTGAGAGGATATATCAGAGTTTAATGGGAATATGTGACAGATTTAGGTTAGGTGCTATAGAGGAGTGTTTGTGTGTGGATGTGTCTCAATAAGATCTGTGTGTATAAATGAGGTTTATGATGACTCACTATGACGAAGGCAGAGGCATCAATTCCAGAAAACTGTCAACGTGGCTTTCGCACGTTCTCTTTCATTACCAAAGAAACTACCCCTCATCAAGCCCCAGAGAGCGTGTGTATGTGTGTGCGTGGTGTGTATGTGTGTGTACAATGAGCTTAATAAAACAACATAATTGTTTGCAAATGGTTTAGTGAAGGATAAAGCTACAGGGTTAAATGTGTTTGTGTTCATGAGTAAACGTTCAACATACAACATATTAACAAACACACAGGGAGAAAATCAAACCCATGAGCCGCTGTTTCATGTACTGAAGCCTGACCATTCAGTGGGAGGAGTCACAAGGATTGAGGTAGAAGTTGCGCCAGCCCTTTATATAGCAGGGGGGGGGGGTTGTGAAAATCTGAGGGGGGTTAATGGGTGAATTTCTTGCTTGTCTCTGTGCTGATGTCATTGGATCAAGAGATCTTCCATAAAACACTGCATGGGGTCGAAACTAGAACCCACTCACAAAGGATATCTGCTCTGGATTCACGAAGCCATGGATAGCTCATCTTGGACCAGGTTGTGTTGGAATGATCAGGTTGATCTTTGAGAACCTGCTACAATAGTCTCATACTTTCAACATTTTCTCCAACTCTCCACCACCGCTTTTAAAAAGCCCCCAATGGTGTTGAACACAATAGGGTAAAATGGCACCTTAAAGCAGAGGTCGTCCATCTTTAAAGAGAAGCTGGTTTTATTTGCCAGCATTTATTGGAGCCAGACAGACAAGACAGAACAATTGATGTGTTCCTAGCAGTAGTTCCTAGTGTCGTTCTTCAAAAATGAGGAATAGATGAAAAGAGAAGGTGAAAAGGTGAGAAAACAAGAAAATGTTACACTCTTATGCTCCATTGACAGTAAACATGAGTCTTTCTTCTGCCAGTGAAAGCAAAAACCTTTTCATAAATGCTCATGTTTCAATACAGCGGAGCGTCAAAACAAACACCATCAAATCTGCAGTTAAATTTAAATTATACAATGAATATACAACCCTCATTGCTCTGTTACAGATCAAATTGAAGGGTTGAATCATACAGTGGCATAAAAAGGTATCAGTATTTTATTCTTAAATGAAAACTCCACTAAGTTTGCAGACTGTGCAGGTAAAGACTGTGGGACAGATCTCAGGTCTGTAGGGGAGGAATAAAACCAGAGGGAGGCCATATAGATGGTCTGTATATTAAGAACCAGAACCAGTGCCAGCAATACACTGAGGAAAGTTTGGCTTCTGGAGTTACACACATAGATAATATGAAACCATGGTACTAACAAGCTACACAGTCCACATCTCAGACATATTTCAGCATGAAAACTCATGGCCAGCGATGTTAGTGAGACCCAGTCCACTTAATTACCTCTACACAGGCTGTCAACACTGAAAGGCTGGAGTGTGTTACATTAATGACATCAGTACAAGCCTCATCACACTCAGCAGGGCTTTAACCACCTTAATGAGCAAAGACCTGAAAAACAAGACCTCTGGACCAGATGAGGGCCACCCCAAAACACACACACATTTCCCCCCATACAGCGTCTGAAACAGCACCCTCAGCGTTATTCCAACAACTAATACCCTTTTAATATTCCAGATGTCTGCTGTGCACTCAAGCACTGATGTTGATGCTTGTGTGATGTGTGAAACAGAAACAGACGAGGCTGGCGGGATGCTGCATGGGAATATTGCTACAGGGCTGGGATTTTCGGCAGTTATGTCATTGTTTTATTTATGCATATTTGTTTGTGTGTGGTTCGTGTTTGCCATCTCTGGTTGTAATTACAGGGAAGTCCTTCCTGATTGGACACGCAGAGTTTTACCCCGATACATTTATTAAAAGAAAGGAAAACTTGGCTTATCATTAGCAGGGGTTTATTGGTTGAGCCAATAAACATTATATACTATATTATATACATAATAGTCGTATGTGGCCCTCAAGTTCGGTGTCATAGTGAGATGCTGTATTAAAACATTCAGTTGAAATCACAGCACCACTCATCTCTGGCCTTTCTGTTTTCTCTTTTGACCTTTAGTTAATACCATCCAACAGAGAATGAGAAAAGCAGGAGCTGATTTATTATTATTACCATGATCTGACCTAAAAAACCTTAAGGTAAGTTAAGGTGGGCAGTACCAAGTGGCCCAAAGTTGCATTTATTCTTTAATATAATACATCATTTATCCTGGCAGATTTTATACATTACTCCGATCCTCTCCTGACCCTTCCAGATATGGAAAATCAATCACATACATCCATTACAATTGAGCAGTTTTACTTGTTTTGAAAAGACTGCTAAATGATCTTGTGTCTCTGAGGTAAAAGGAAATGGAGAAATAGACAAAGCAAGAGGAAAGGGGGGTGGGGGTAAACGCGCGCACCGTGATGTTTTTGACAGACTGTCAGGCTGGGGGAGTGAATGAGAGTGTGCCAGGCTTGGACAGACCTGCAATTTGCATATTGCTATGTGTACGGTAGCCAACAAAAGCCTGATCGGTGATCAGATGAACTTGCCCAGCGATGCCTTTGCTGGCAAAGCTTTGTCAGTATGAAGGCCAGCACAGTACATTTAATGTCTGCTGAAAACTGCAGAATTACGGCTATTAAGCACACACGGTGGGTCCTTCTTTATGAAACAGGATGAGGTCTTGGGCTGAGGAAAACAGTGTTTAAATAAATTGTTATAAATGAACAAATAACAACATTAGAGTTGAGAATGTTTGGGATTTGTATACTGCAGTGCTCTATATTTGTATTGTTTAGACTCTTAGTACATTTATTAAGCAGTTACGTTTGTTTCTGTTTGATTTATGTTTACACTACAAACACAATGTCGTCACATGTATTTAGCTCAGAATGTGGTTTGTGTGATCAGACTACGATACCTTTTGGAATCTGTTTACACCTGTACTCGGCACTGTGTTTATATGGATCTTAATGCTGGTGTAAACTGGGACATAAAGCAGCATAATTTCGGAGCCAGGAACAGCGTTCATGTTGGGAGCATGTCTATGATGCCCAAACATGTTGTGTGGGTTGGCAGGTCTCTTGGTTATAGAACAGAGCTTAAGACATACTCATATACCCAAATCCTTTTACTTAAACAGTTTTAAAAAGCCTAAGACAAGCTTAAGATAGTTAGCTAATCTTCCAGACTAGCAAAGCTGCTTCAGATGGTCTCTTTTGCTGTTTTTGCCGTATTTTGGGCATTTATCAGGTGGTCAAACTGGAAGACCAGCTGATCAACTAGTTAAACAAACTATACCAGCTTGGCCAGGCAGGGAGACCAGCTAAGCCAGCTTAAACAAGCTAAGACCAACAAACTCCCTTAGGCTAGTTTAAGCTGTTTTGTGCGTTCAGCAAAGCTGTGTCTCTCAGTTACACGGTCTCTCTTAGTTTCTTGTTCTTCTTTTTCTACTCATGCGTGTTTTTCCTTTTCCTCTCAAGGACTCTCAGAGGGCGTTAGCATTATTTGGAAGCATGCTGCTCTTTGCATGCATACACACACACAAAAACACACACACAAACCCATTTTTCTTATTCACTTTGAGAAGAGCCTACAGCTGCGACAGGAATATGAAGACATCATGTACAGCACATCGGTGGAAAAAGTCCCCTATGTCACTCAGCCGACAGGAGAAATACTGTTGAGGAGATCTCCCCTGTTGTCTGGCAAAACATGCAGAGGCATCTCAAGCATGTTCAACACTTGTATCCTCTTACGCACCCTTAATACACACTGTAGGGCATTTGGAAAGTTCTAGACGTTGAAAAACTGCAATGCTGTCTCTTCGCACACTTCAGTCTGGAAGCTTTTCGTTTGATATGCTCTTTCTCTCCCTGTCAAATGCTAAAGTTTTGGGAGGTGAGCACTGGTGCGTGACCAGCCATGCTGTCACAGCCTGACGAACACATACACGCCTTTTGTACAAATCATCATCGCTTTTGTCTGACATTAATGTATGTTTTCATATCGGGAGCGTGCTCTAAAGTTCAGACCTGTCAGATATAAACATGACTTGTTGAAAGTCAACCTCGGGGGCCTGGTTGCCATTTTGTGCTGTAAAATGTATGTGTATAGATGAGGTCCACTGATCATGCAGGGCGAGATGTGATGGAGTAGCATGTTAGCTGCCAAGGTTGTGGTTTTGAGCAGCTAGCAAGACAGAAAGAGCTGAAGAGAGTGAGAGAGAGGGAAAGGGAGGAAAAAAGGAAGAGGGGGATGGATACTTCATTATAGACTCATTTATCATCTCAGGGACTGTGGCTGCACCTTCTTAATTCTCTCGTTCTGTTTAGATGTTTCCCCCTTTTTCTTCCTTAGACCTTCTGACTCAAACTCTCCATCTTAATCTTTTTTAACCGTGTCCATGTGTCATCTTTACTTTTTCTGTCTCTTGTTTCTCGCGCTACCTTCACAAACCGTGTCCCCAGACCCATATTCTGTTTTCAGGCTGACTCTGGATCAGCACTACTAGCAAAAAAGGAGTTCCTGTTCCACAAACATCAGAAGAGCAGAGATTTATAGCTTTATCAGCTGGGCCTTTGAGAGCGCTGCCATCACTCATGCATTGATATTCATGCACATATTACATACACACACACTATACATGTGTGTTACATATTACATCACTTGCATTCTCATCACAGGTTGGCGGGAATGTTCATGTTTTCTGTTATTAGGACTGTACAATCTGCCATACCACACTGTTAAACTGTTACACACTATTACACCTGAATCAGCTCTTTAAAATACAGAATGTTGCGACATACGCTTGTTAACTGCAACATACACAAGATGATAAAGCTCCTCTCCATTATGTGATCAACAAATGCCTCTAAATTCCATTTAACATCTGCATAATAAATGCTCACTTTTGTAAATAATATGTAAACCAAAGCCTAATTTACACAGAAGAAAAGTGTTCCTGTAGCTCAGCTGGTAGAGGTTGTGGGTTCGATTCTCGGGGGGGCACACGTACTGCAAAATGTAAAACTTGAATGTAATGTAAGTCGCTTTGGATAAAAGTGTCTGCCAAATGCGTAAATGTAAATGAAAAGGCAGATTTGGCGCAACACTATACCAGCGTTAATAGCACCTGGTTGAACCGTAATGTAGGTGGTTAGTGAACGTCATTAGTTTTAGCACTGCAATATCACGCCTTCTTGAGTCTATAGTTCTTACGGCTTTGGCTTTTATTCCAGCTGAGTCACAGCCTTGCCCAACATATTAAAGTACTCTGAGATCAAATCAATCAAAATCATACACACCCCCCCCGAGAAGAGACATGACTCACTATATTCAATTCATTGTCACCAGTAACAAAAAGAGCCTCTTAGCTACACGTTAGTCAGCGACCTTTACGTTTTTTTGATAAAAATCACTGCAACTATTACACGCGCAATACTGAGACCACAAGTCTGCCTCCATTAAATCTCTAGTTTGTCATCTAGGCCGGTCTTTTCCACTCTGCCTCTCACAGCCCGTCTGGCTTAGCGGTATCACGTTCATTGGACTGCAGGCAGCCATGAGCTTTACCGTCTAAAAACCAGAAAGACACATTTTTCCAAACATTAAGAGGGTCAGGTTTACAAGCACCCGCAAGACACAGAAGAATATGTATTAGAGAGACAGCCAATCAAAGATGGGCACCCTTACAAAATTCAGCTGTTGCGATCGCATGCATGCATCTCTGTCCCAGGACGATGCGGAAGCGCATGCGCGCGCATGACAGATCAGCCGTCGCAGATGCACATGCCTTTGGGGTTGGCTCACTTTAACTTGACACATGACATATGACATGAGGCATTATCATGTGACCTTTGGCTGCCTAGCGTTTGACTTTAGTGGTCATGTCAATGTCTGGGAGATGATCTATGATCCCAATTAGTCTGTGCCATCAATACACAATCACAGACGGCTCCATGCTAAGTGATTACAACCGCAGTGCTCCCAAGAACTCTTGTTTTGACCATATATGTTGTGCCTGGAGCAGCCCTTTAAAGTTTCCATGAGGACTCAACATTAAATGTTCTGCCAACACATGTGTTTGTATTTGTGGGCGTGTGCCTCAAAATCCCCAACATTCTGCCCCATTTTGAACATCAAGGACTGTGGACCAATAAGAGACTACGGTAAAAATGCACATTAAGTGGGTTAATCCCATAACTCAACTTGGCATGACACCGTTTAATTAAGTCAAACATCTCAGATTCGTGCTCCTCTAGCTTAAAAGAGGAGCTTTTTATGGTTCATGAATCTGTAATACAAGCGAGCAGACCCAAAAACCCTTTTCATTTGTTCGGAGGAGTGCAGCTCCACTTTGATGACTAATTGCTTTCTGTGAAAAAAGATGTAATTGGACTTGTCTCCGTTCAGATTGATCGTAATGGAAATTTAATAGCATCTACAGTAAAGAAAAATAAAGTGTGTCTGTTCAAAGACTGGTCACGGGATTTTTAGAGCTTTATGTTAACCAGTAGTTAATGTGTCATATTTTGCCTACACTGTGAGGACCAAATGTTCCCACAAAGACAGTAAAACCTGAAATCATCAACCAGTTAACAGTTCCCATGAGGAAAACAGCTTTATAAAGAATGTCTTATTAAGCCACGAGAAGCTAAATGCACTGAAGTCATTTTTATACGGGTAAGGGTTGTTCTTCAGCACAATGCAAAGCTCCACCTGTGCTCAAATCACGGTAACACACTGTGTGGCAGCATTATAAATTTTTAAGGTTACTTTTAGAGCACTGCAAATATCATTAGCATAGTATAAACGCAACAAAAGTCAATGAAAATCCCCCCCGGGATTAAAAACAAAGTGTGTTTGTGTGAGTGTGTTTCAGCAAAACAGCATGTGGAGTTAAATCACGAGTGTAAAGCAAAGGAGATCAGTGACCCAATGACTGGCAACTAAATGACTGAACTAAAAGGGATTATGGACGGCTGGTAAAGAGGAAAGCTGTCACTCAAATCTCTCTCTTTCCTACATTTCTATCATCTTTTCTTACTCCACCTCCTTATCTCTCTCTGTGCCTCTCTCTCTCTGTAGTCTCCTTCTCTGGCATTTCTGCCCTATCTTTTTCTCACTCTCTCGGCCGATGGACAGAAGCACTTGTGTTTGACTGACAGCTCCTCAGAATAGCAGCTCCCTGGCCAGGAGGCATTAGGAGGCAGGCGGAGGGAGTGCTGAGTCGCAGTCTGGTTTGTTTGGCTCCCTGCCTCAATCTTACAGGATGGGGGAGGGGGGGGGGGTCGCAACATGCCGCAATCTGATATCGTTGACACCTAAACAATAGAGGCTGACGTGATTCAAATTTGTTCCTTTTGTAAAACACCTCTGTCTCGCCCGTGGAAGCGTGTTGTGCTCTTGCGTCACTGAACAGAAAAGATGATGCACAATCTTTTTTAAACTCAGTATAAATTAACCCACTAAAAATAAAGGCATTGATTCATGCTAAATGATCAAATAGAACAACGTACTGACGTACTGCAGCACGGTATATTATGCTTAATGTTTTTTGCTTACACAGCAGCTGTAACTTTTTCTGTTGAATTGCTCTCTCTGTTTGGAAACAGTCATCATTTCTGTGATCCTATTTGGTGGAGTCAGTGACCCAAAAATATTGCTTATTACCATCAAAAGTGCTGTGATTTGTTATATCAAATGTTGTTACTACCTGTAAACCATAAATTAAGGGAACACATTTCTTTTTAGCCAATCAGAAAACTAGCCAAATAAAAAACTGTGTGACTGTGAATCATTTGGCATGACTGCTGATGTTGGGTTTGCTGAAATGTCACTGGTGTGTGGGCTTGTGTGGAAATTGTATGTGCTTGAAAGGTTATAACAAAAAGGTTAGGTAACAAAAAAGGTAAAAATGTTATTTTGAATGTGCTAGGAATCTTTAAAACATCAAGTTTTTAAACATAACATTTTTAAACCATTACACAACAACTTAAGAATAACATTTTTGACATGATACAGTATAACTAATGTTACTGATAAAATGTTTTTAAAACTTTTTAACAGAACTTTGAGGGAACGTTCCCTTATTTTTAGCGAGCTGGGTTCATGACCCTTTGCTTAACGGCGGTTTAATAAAGTGTGTGTTTATGTATGTATGAGGTACTAAAGAAGGCTTTTATGAATCATTGGTCCGTGTCTACAATACCGTCTGGGTGACGAACTTAGATCTCCTGGAGCCCAGCACGCCGAGATCTGATTGGCTGTGGCTGTGAATACAGGAAACAGAGCAAGCAGCAGACTGTGGCAGGTGATGTTTAGGGGGCACTCGCGAAAAAAATCAATGGCGACATTTACAGCCGCCTTCTGCGTCCACAGAAGTAGACTGAGAGTTTTGTCCCTTACTCTCCACCTCTCAACATGCCTTTTCCCCATCTACACCTTCACCCCATAATCACTGTGCCCTAAGTACAGACAGACACTTCTTAGACTACCTGCTGTCTCTTGTGTTTATCTTCAGTCCATGTTGTGTTCACTACTTCTGTTAGCACCACAGAGGACACGGACGGAAAGAGATAAAGATAAGCAACTGTGAGAGACAGTGGAAAAATTGTCACCCAGAGGGCAACTTTATTACTCAGAGGTTGCTCTTGCACGGCCGGCACGTTTAATGGTGTTCTTGGTCGTTTTAAACAAGTATCGGCTTTGACTCAAATGTTTCTTTTAAAATTCCTTAGGAATGACAAAAGAAACAAACAGAATTTCGATGTAAAGAGAACTGAGGTAAAAATGAAATGTACATAGGATAGCTCAGATCATTGGGTTTCGGATAAATGTGATGAGAATCATTCAAATTTGATAAATGATTTATAAATTATGAGTTTGAATTCAAATCTTTATTTATCTCTGACATTTGACTGCACTTTGAAATCTTTGTAAATCTTTACACGGCTTGTGATATTGTTGAGAAACCTCTGAAACTCTGGAAAGAACATAAGTATGTTTTTTTCCTCAGGAGAAACATTTAAGAGGTGCGTGACACGTCTCCCTTTAGTCTCTGTTTCATCTCACTGCTGTCTGGGAGACACAATTAAGACCTCACTTGTGATTTTCCGTTTGGATGTGGGTGGTAGAATCAAAATGATATATTTGTCTATAGTGCTTTGGTTTGTGTGTGCGCTCATGTGACAGGAAAAGCCACCCTGGGCGTGGGCAGGATGCCGCGGGGTGTCACATAAAACCTGTCCTGAGTGCAGGATGGGCCACAATCCTTCACACACGAGTGCCATAAACGAAGACACGAGCACGTCCTTGTGGAATGCACGGTCCTGATTTACAGTCCTATCCAGATGCACAGCAGAGATAAATTGTTTCAACACTAGACTATAACAAAATATACTGCCTGTATCCTGTCTTTGAACACTGAATTACAGCAACAAGGACAGGGACCCTGAACTTCAAAGATCTTGCAACAAAAGTAATATACAGAAATATGTGTATAGCAGTAAAAAACCCTGTACTATAGAGCACAATGCTATATGCTGGCTTGGCCCACCAATGATAAACAGCATAGGTTAAAAATAAGCAAGAAGCATGTGGCACAGCTGTGAGATACTTTAGGATCTGTGTGCCGTCAGTCTGTTTAAGTCTCAGCAGCTGAGATGACAGCAGGGCTGTGGATTCCTCTAGCTCTAACCTTTGCATGTCGCTTCTCTCTGTATATCTGACCAAAAACAGTCTGGTGATCATATGGGCTGCATTCAAGATCCATTTGTTTGCAATATAACCACAACACAAAGACATTTGCCTCGAACAAAGATGTGTCTGGCAATTACAAAGATGATTTGGAACAATTGGAACGCAAAATACAGCATATGTCAGGTATGCTTAACTGACAGCCGTCGTCAGACAAATGTGGAAAGCTGTAGGCAAAAACAAGCAAAAAATGCACAAAACCACAACACAAAGAGTGTGTATGAAGTACTTACCAGTCGTCTTGTGGCGCTAATGTTCTGAGAGGAGTTTAAAAGTCATACACCTTCACAGAACAATCGCTTCTGAATAGCAGGTCTCAGTACAACCTTCCAGTGTGTCTCCTTAACTGGAAATGTGCAGTATGTTCAAGAACACAGAGAAGGAAAGTCGAAATGGGAGAAGCAAATGAAAGATAACTGTGGGGAGCTAATCGAGGCCCCTGAAAGGGATGGCACTCCCTCACTCCACTAACTGTGGCAGAGCCATTAAAAACAAGAGCTGATGGAATGGAGGAATAAACAGAGAATAAAGAGAGATGTAAATGAATACATGCAGACCAGTGCTGATAGTACTGAGAGACAAATCTGCTTCCTCACACTGAAATTGCCTCCCAGCACCTTCCACTCCCATCATGAGTCATCAATCTCTCTGCCAATCACAGCTCAGCAGTCCAGCTGATTAAAATCACCTCTCAGCTGAAGAAAGGGAAAGAATTTGACCAGCTAAGGGTATTTTCAGATCTGAACAGGAAGCAAGCACTGGGGCAATATCACCTACAATGTACAAACAAACCAACCCATTTAAAATAAGATGCACTATATTGCGTTGTGTGACAAAGCTCTTGTTCTTAACGGCTTTGCCAGAGTTTGTGCAGTGGAAGTGTGAAATCTCTTATAATCCTTCTTATGTTTTAACTTACATACTTATGCAAATAAAGTTCTAGAAATTTTAAAGACTTTATTTAAAGATTCAATCACACGTCATGTGACTCGTCAAGTCCCTCCTGACAACCCATATTCCCCTTTTTTGTGTCCCTCTAATAGAAACAACAACTGTCACCATAAACCTGCTGTCAACACAGATTCCACAGGCAAACATATATGACCCTGCACGCAGCATTCCAGTTCAACATTATCTCAAAGTTGGAGACTATGTCAATGGTTAAAAATTCCACAGCTGCCTGCACTACTCTTCAATGTAATTATATGTTAGCTCGGCACCAGGCAACCTGCTATCAATGCCTCCATCAATGGAAGGTTTTCATCTGCATTTTAAGTGCACTTAATAGTCCCCTCAATAATCATCTCTTTCTTTCAGCCTTCATACTGATGATCCAGTATCTGTACTCATTTTAATTTAGCAGACACAAACATACAACCTAAAGAAATGTTTACATTAATTTTGAAATTAATCCTCACCCTATTTCATCATTATCATAATCATATTATAATACTGAAAGCTTTATTTTGTTTGGCCACATTGCAAAGAAACAAACTGTAGCTGAACACGTAAACAACAACTTTAAGACCAAGCAGAGACCTCAGCCAAGCAGTTGTATCAGCTATGGACTGATAAACATACAAGCTGTAATTCCACTATAGCTAATTCACTCACCTGCCTTTCATCAGTGAAACAGCTACTGGCTGAACGTTACATCATCTAATTAATATTCTTAAGTCATGAATATTAATTAATATAAGATTCACTAGAAATATATTTAAAGAGTCTATTGCAATGCCTCTGCTGAGATTGTGGCTGTTTTAATGGAGAAGGGAAGTTAAGGAAAGAAACACGAAAGAAAGTCTCTCTCTCTCGCATCATCACTAATTGATGTTATCAATCAGTCTAAATCTCCCAAGAGAGAAGAAATCTGAGGATCTGAGAGTGAAAGAAAGACAGAGACAGAACTGTTTCCACATTTAAAGAATGAAACCGCTTGACAAACGCACTTCTTTCTTCTTTAAGTGGGAAAATAATTTGAGACCCACATTCAGACATTTTCGACCAAGCAGAAGCCCTCAGTTTGTGAGAGAAAGAGTCCCCTGCATTAAATGGCATTAAGAGATGGATAATGAAACCTGAGAGCGGGACGGAAAAGTAATCAGTGGCAGAAGCTTTTTGGATGGTGGAGGGGTACAGGACGCTTGAACAATCATGTATCAACATCAATTCTCCTCCTAAATCAATAGACTCACTCTCATTCAGAGCAGAGCGAAGGGCGGAGAGAGAAAAGATGGAATTTTATATGAAATGAGAATCATGTTAAAGTCATTTCTCAATTTTGTGTCAATGGGTTTCGACATCATATAATAGAACCTCATCATAATTAGAATGTGTGAGCACTGTGTCCTCTGCAGAACATCCAGAATACAAAAGTCACTCTGGTAATACCAGCCTGAAGGAGCCAAATGAAATACCAGAGCTATTAGTTTGGGCAGCACTCTCAAGATGTGTTGATGGTGAAAGAGGCCTATGCTATACGTTTATATCTATACTATACAATTGATTTTTCAGTCTTGCGGTCTCTTCCATGCTGAAAAATGGCAGGGTGATTTGATGGTCTTAAATGGACACCAAGCTTGTTCATCAGGTCTAGTTTGCTGGATTTAAATGGTTATGGGGCACTTGTGAGATGACGGGTCTGGGGACCAGTTGACCGAGCAACTTAAACAGCTGAACACCAAGGAGATCTGGCAAACCATATGAACACCAGCCTGACCAGGCTAGAAGACCAGCAAAGCACCTATTTTTTGAGCCAAGACTTCTATAATTTTTTGGTTCTTCTCTGATAATAGCACCAGCTCTTGTGACATGATGAGCAATACCTGGTCTCTGTGCAGACCATCTGGAATGGCAGAATTACAGCAGGAGTTTGGTTTCATTTCAGGGCCTTATTAGAGAACACAATTTCCTCTTACAGCCTGAAGAGAAAACAGCAACCTGGACATGAAATGAAGAAATGCCTCACAACACTGTCTCACTCTTTTATTCGCACAAACACTTGTACTGGAAACACACAGAAACACACCCATACATACCTAAACATGTACTCAATGATAATGACCATAATGCGGATGATGACAACAATGACAAAAACCATATTGATCATGATTACATCGAGAAAAATGCAGCTGAGGTCAATGACGCCTTCCTGACAGCTGGTTCTGATATATTTCAACTCATGCTGAAAGCTAAACCCATCACACTCCTCACCAAAACACACGAGCAGTGTTCTGCAGCACTCATCCATTCCACCTCATCACTGCCTCATCACCCCAGTGTTCTGCTCTCAGTCCTCAATTCACCAAACCCACTGTGCCAGAACCTTCACCACCCTCAAAATCTGCCTCACTTTCTCCTCACTGCCTCCATTGTCTCTCAGAAACACAATAAACTCTTCACTGCCTCCATTCTGAGGTTTACATTGAGCAATATGCATGACTCACTGCAATTATTTACTGCTGCAGACCAAACTAACACATTAAGACTATATGTTGACAGTAATTTGCAAATAACAGCTTCATTGTGTAAGATTCCATTAAATCCATTGGTCCGGGGGAGATAGTTACATTTTTCTGCATTAGACTGACCAACAAACTGAATAAGTTATTTCTACTATAAAAAAGCAAATGCAGTGTATTGTCCTAGTTCTAGAACTGCAGTTTGGTGTATTATGAAAAGTGCCTCAGTTATCATGGCAATAACTGTATCTGTTACACAATAAGTGTAGTCTTTAGATTAAACCTTTGTTTTACTGGACCAAACTTCAGTGCTTCTGTATTGATCTTAGCATGTATTGCACTGAACTGTAGTTGTAATATATAAAATGTAAAAGCTGCATCTAAGTACAACCTCTTAATAATTCCACTGTGATTTGGCTGGTAGGCCGACTCTGGCGGCTGATCTGGGCTCAGTTTCAACATCAGGCAGCCGTTATGAAAGGTCAAGGACTGCTGGAACCTCTCTCACTACATTAGCCCACGATATATTAGTCCCCTGCAATAACTTCTGCAGTCTGTTGATGTGTTTGAGAAACTATAAACCACACATCAACTGAAGTCATTAAAATCCAAACACACTGTCTAAAATTCACATATTTCAGACTACACTGGGTTAAATTATTCCCTCCTAGAAATTAAATTCATCTTTTTAAATTTGCACAACTCAAGCCCAACACAACTGTAATTAGTTTTCACTGTCATTAAATAATTGATATACATTTCGGCTCTCCATAGCTTCCTGCATGACATAATCATGACCTTTGAGAATTCCAGCGCACAGAGCGCCAAAACACTGTTTAAACCGCCCATCACACACACTGTCTCTAGGTCCCAACAGGCACATCAGAAGACACAAACACTGACAAGGTTTATTTAGTTATCTACTTCAGCTGCCAATCAAATGAACTAAGCAGAACATTTAACCAATGAAGAAGCAGTGTGTATGTTAGTGTCACCAGTCACCCTGAGGCAACAGATGCGCTGGAGAAACATGGGCGCTCGCGTAAGGTTTTGATTAAATTCCATGAGCAGATGAGACAATAAGAAACAGTTAGAGGTTGTGACCTTTATATTTCAAGGCTCTGAAAAGAGATTGACGAGTTCTTCTCATCCTCCATTTCTTTTTCCCTTACAATGATTCTCTCTCTCACACAAGACTGCACAAACAAAATGAGGTTTCCAAGTGCATGCTCTGTTTAAACCACCAGCAGAGAGACATCGGACAAAGGTCAATGGAGATGTGACTCAATACCTCTCCCACAAAGCATGCAGCATCAGCACACTGAAGAAACTGCTTTGTCAAGCTGACAGTTTTCAGCACGCAGAGATATACAGCTGAATGATAACGGGCTGTTTCTGAAATGTTTGGCAGACCAAAAAACAAAACCTCTGCCTCAAAAAACTCCCCAAAAGTTGTCAATTAACAAACGCTGTAACTCTCCAAAACACGTGACCACTTTTTTCCACTTTGCAGTGCATTCTGGGACTGGCTGCGCCCAATCTGTGCCCAAGTGCTACAGAAGATTATTACTGCTCTCTTATCTTTATGGTATCTGTGGCATAATTACACTGCTAGGAACATCTCATCAGATATACAGAAACACATGTCTAACATGTTGATTGTGTAAGATGTGGGTTTAGCAAGAGCCCTTTAACAGACAAATAAACAAACAAACAGATAAACCCAAACCACATCAGTACCACTAAATGTTGACGGGGAGTTCCAAATATAGAACTTACTGTAGCAAATTACAGCTGATATATGGAAATTCTGCCACACAAGTTAAGCTCCACTCTTAGGTTTTTAAACCATTCTTTGGTTAGCGGGTATAAATACACAGGGCTTGTTTATCTTATCAGCATTGGCAGTTGTAGAACAGCCAAACAATAGTCTATTAAACCATCTCCAATGATACAAAACAGGTTTCCTGCTGTAATTAAAGACCTATTGCCTTGAAAGCAACCCATACAATAGCCAAGTCAAATAATCCTGAGCACAGAATTGAGTGGGTGGGGTAAATTCTTTTCAGCACCTATTGTGGCTGGCAGGGTTCCCTGCTGCGGACCTCTCCATGTGACATTTGATGCTCACACACACACACACACACACACACACACACACACACCCACACACACTTTCCACTCAGACTTACCTCATCCTGTGATGCACTTACAAAATTAATCAGCAGATATTACCTCTATTGACAGAAGGCAGCTGAGGCCATGGTCTGTTGGTCAACACATTACCTTCCACAAACACACGCATCAATCATTGATCTTTACTGAACAAATGCAGCAGCTTGTTCCGTCTCCAGAAAGACATAGTCTGCCTTCATAAATATTCCATCTTTTATTGCATCTTTTGCATTAAACACAATAAAAGAGGAAAGGGCCTCTTGACACAGAAAAATGTGAAAAAGCTTTTCCAAAGCATCTCAGTCTTATTATGTCTCTAAACACACAATAGTACAGAAGTAGGTGTGCCTCTGTCTCAACTCCCCAGGGTCATAGAGAGCACAGACTCTTCTTCCTTTGGAAGCCATGTTTGTTTGTGTTGGCCTTTCTCTAATCTCTTACAGGCCCTGTTTACACCTGGTATTTTAGAACGGTTAAGAAGTCATTCCAATTCAAATTCCGATTCAGTTTTCTGTGTGATGTGGCTGCTTCCATTTGAATTCCTACTCATGAACTGAAAGGAAGCAAATTCTTCCATTTTAAACTGCTTGACTAAGTTACTAACTGTCATGTGGAAATAAGCCATTCATTTACTCACTGCAAAGTGTAAAGTTCACAAAGCTTGTGTCGGCCCATCTGCCAGTTATGCATCAGAGAATGTTATCTAAGACGAAACCATAGAGACTGCATTCTCTCTGCCTGCACTGTATTTCTCCCTGTTATTATCTCTCTCTCTTTCAGTCCTTTCATTTTTCTGCATCTCTCTTTCCTTTGGCTGTCCCTCGCCTGTTTTCTAGTTCACTTTCTCACTTCTGTAGAACAGGAAAAAGGCAAGGATAAAATACAGGAGATGTATGACCGCCTGCCACACGGGACCCACTGAAATCCAATTTCACATAAACAGATGTCATATATCAGAGAAAGTGAGCAAGAGAGAGAAAGAGAGAGAGAGAGAGAGAGAGAGAGAGAGAGAGAGAGATCTTGCAATAAGAGCCAACTGGTCTTCTGTCTGCCCAGAGAACAAAGACTCATCAGCCTGGCCTGGAAGACAGACAAACTCTTCCTCTTTTGTTTTCTTTTATATTCTGAAGTGTGGATTGCTTCCCTGACTCCCCCGAGCTGCATGTGTTTGATGTGTGTATGTGCGTCTGTGCTGGAAAGCTTGGGAATGATTTAATCATAAGGAGCAGCAGGAAGAGCCAAAGAGACGCAGGAACGCTGAAACGCGACTCCCCTCAAACAATGACCGGCCAGAAGCCCCTCCCTCTCCCTCCTTCCCTGTACTAATGAAAAACAATGGAGAAAGCCATTTGCCGTGAATGCAATCATTTTTTCATTGAAAGGCTATTAAAATTGACTCCTTCACTTCTGAGCAATTTATAGAAATGGTGCACAATGCCAGTCTTTCAAACGCAGTGCTATTATTGGCTTCCAATGAGGCACTCATGCTGATTTCAAAGTGAAACGTATTATTATTTGAAACAATCGAAGAATGAAACTTTCCAGCTTCTCTCTCCGTGGAAGATTCAGCAGGGGGTTGACATACAACTTAATGCTAATGAACTGCATCCTGGCAACAAGAGTGAACATTCTGGTGATTACGTCAACAAATGCAATACAAATTTTGGGTTCCAAAAGCACCAAAACTCATCCTTTCCTTTTTGTTTCTTATTTTCTCCAGCCTTCCCCTCTCTGAGTCTGTGCTATCTGTGATGATTATTTGTATAGCTGAGCGTAGGCTGCATTTATAAACCTACATAAATAGACAATTTGAGTGATGATGTGTGTTAGAGTGACAATGTGATAATAATTCATTTCCTCAATTCCACACCCGCGTCGCCCCTCTTTATCTTTACATTAGCGCTCTGCTAGCTCTGTTTTTTCCAAAAGATGAGACAGATTCCCCCAGTGGCCACATCACTGACAGCTTAAGAAGACAACCAATATTCTTATTACAAACAATCAGTTACAGTCAATGTCCTGGATTCATGGAGGTCACACATTTAAATGAAAAATCACATTGATTGAAGACTTGGAAAAGGATCACCTGTTATATTTTATTTTCAGCATTAATATCGTCGTTGGCCATAGAGATGCAATTACAGAAAAGCTTTCTATGTTAAAAGTCAGAGCTTAAAGCGCTTAAAGCATTGTTTATTTGCACCTGCTGTCTGCGTCATTTTACTACCTAATTTACTGAAAAAATTATGCAAATCTGTTAACGGCACAAACAGAAACTGCGATCCAGACATGTATCGGCTCTTTAAAATGCTGACGTGCATTCAACTACATGTCCGTCGGGATATATGCCCGGTTATAATGACCTTCATCACTTGATGAAGTACTGCTGCTATGACTGCTAGACGTCATAAAAAACATCTTTAAAGTTACATTTTACATTCTGCCTACTTACTGCAGCAGGTCATGTTGTGATTACTTGTAATTAATTGCATTAGGCAAATAGCCCTAACTTTTGTGAATAAGATGCATTTTAACAAGCCAAACTACAGTAAAAGTGCATGCACTGAAAATAATGACAGAAACCCACTACAACATACAACCCACATTTCAGCACACTGAGTGGTTGAACCGTTGTTACGCAGTTAGTGAATAAGACACGGCTTTAGTGCCTCAATTTAGCCCCCAACATTGTGAAATCTCTTGACACATCACTACAGCTAAAATCTTCATCGAACCCAATCAAAGCACAGACCATATGTAATGTAGTCACAACAAGACAGATGATAGATACCCAAGTGAGATTACGGGACTTTCCCTTTTGTACTCGCTCAAAGAGACAAGATAATTTGAAAGCAGAGCAAATAAACACTTAACATGAATTTGTCCTGAATCACTCTCAGTCTCTCAATGTGCGAAACAGATGTGAGTGTATTGACTGAGGGAGAGGCTTCATTCCGTAATCATTATCAGCTGAGCGCAAGCTTGCACATATCCAATGAACACAAGATGATTTTGACCTGTCAGGCCGATATTTATGAAGAACATGCAGCTAATTCGAACTTCGCTGAGGTCAGAGAGCAATATCAAAGTTAAGTCAAGGGGAACATCTGTGATTATAAACACGAGGATGAGGAGGAAGATAAACGTGAGGATGAGGAGGATTAAATCACACTGATCAATTGGCAAAATTCTTGTGACTTGCTGAGGACAGTGTGTATCATTTTTACTCTCTCCTCGCTCTCGATTTTCATATCTCATCTCACCACAGAAAAGTTGAACACATGTGTAAAATGTGCCACCAAACATCATAAACTTCTCGTGCGAGGGGCTGGCACATTGACACCAATATTCACGGCGCTGGATCAGAGCTCATTAAAGCGAGGTAGAAACTCGATTCAGTTTTGCACTACAAAGGGACAAATCATACGGATGCAAATAAATGCAAGTGTGAGATAAAAAGAAAGAAGTTACTTCAAAGTAAGTCTGCATGCGTGCGTGCGTGCGTGCATGTGCGCACGGATAATTATTCCCTCTGGTGCTTAAGCAACAGGTTATCCCAAAATCCTCTCCCTGGGCCCTTGGCCTCATTGCCAGCAATTACACTGTTAATTCACACCACTTGGAACAAGAACTGGCTGACGCACACACACGCACACACAAATGCAGCATGTTCTTGTGTTTCATGTACACATTTTTTTGACTCTGATGGAACAAACTACAGTTAAGGTGGAGAAATATACAGACCACCGACCTTTAAACAGGATTCAGCATGAAATACAAACCCCTCACATACTTTGTTTCGGATTGTATTGAATTGACTCCACATCTAAGAGTTTGTCAGTAGCACTGTAGAAGACGAGGGGGACACCAAGGTGGTCTAAAAAGATGTGATGTTTAATAAAGCAAAAACAATCTGCTTGGCTTGAAGCTCAGAGTCTGGGACTAATACCATCTGCCTGCAACTCAGACCAAACATTTATATCGCTCTCTCTTGAATAATATGCTAAAACAGGCTGTCTGCACTTAATGTGTAGAGCGAGTCTACAGGAGGAGCGGATGAAGGGGAGAAATAATAGGTAGAGAAAGTGGGAACACGTAAATCCATAACAATGCATTATAAATGCATTACACGCATGTCATTCCCAGCAAAAACGGCTTTCATTGGTGGTTCTGTGCAATACTGTGTTCAAAAGAAGAATATAGAAGAATTCTGGCATGTTCTGCTGTACCATATGGGAGATGTGTCAAACCCAACACAAATCACAAAATGCTTCAGTATAAACTGCCAAGCGCTTGGACGCTCCTCTTCCAGGGACCTAAACAGTGCTTGTGTTTAAGAAAGGAGATTTCCAGTCCTGGTGGGACTGTGCTCCGTGACCTAATTAGATTTTCGGAACATTAGCTGGACTTGTAATGGCTTTCAATTCATTATTATTTCTATGCTAATTTTAATGTCGGACATGGGGAAGACAGCCAAGAAAAAGTGAGTTTGGCCTTCAGACCTCTGCATTGCTCAAGTCTTTTACAAAGGGTCTTACGAGGGCCTGGTGTTTCCTCGTGGGAGAAAGGGGCTGAAAGAGGAAGATACAGAATGAGAGGAATGGAAAATGATAGCAGAGCGAGAGAAAAAAAAAGACGAGCACAAGCCAAATTAAATTGAAACAAGCCACATACATCTCTAGAGTTCACTAAAGAACCGGGGAAATGGACTAATCTCACATTTTTCATTACGGAAACAATATAAAAATCAACTATGAAACTGCCAGGCCAGGACATTTTTATTAAGGGGTAAAATTCCTGAAACTGCAGATTTCACTTATTAAACTTTATGAAGAATGACACAAATCCACAAAAGAATAAAAGGCTGACTAGTGCTCAGCAATAATATATAGCCTCTTTAGCTTCTAAATAATGCTGATTTACCCGTATCTAGTGGAGATAAGAGCTGCTTATGACTCATATCTAGCGCTTGCGGAGAGAAATAAGGGATCTGATTGAACAAAGCAGATCAAGTCATCATGCATGAAGCTGATTGAAATGAATAGGCAGAGCAATCAGCAGTCCTTACCACAGGTCTATCATAAGACTGTCAGCGTCACTGAAGTTCAGCATGACCTTCACTGTTGGCTTAGATCCACTGCCATGGTAACAAGAGCAGGCAGGTATAATCACATGACTTTTCTGACCTATTATAAAATGGTTACATAAAATACACTAGACTGTAAGTACACATGCACTTTTATTTTCTCTGATTAGTCTTAAGTTTGACGACTTAATTACAAATCAGAGTGCTGTGCATTCGCTAGCAAAGCAAACTGAAAAGTGATTGGATGAGATAATTAATGAAATAAGGCAGAGATTTATTGGTCTCAGGACATAAATTCAAGATGGGATTAATTAATGGGCAAGAATTAATTAACTATTGTATAGTTCTTAACCTTATTATCCTAAAACTTGACTCTTAGCTGGGGTCTGCTAATGACACCAAACGAAAAGAGTGACAGACAAAAATGTGCCTGCTGATGTGTGTGTGTGTGTGTGTGTGTGTGTGTGTGCGCGCTGCACAGGAGTAGGTCAAACAACAGATGGTCATTAAGGATTAAACTGAACTATGTAAATATTGAAGTCAAGCAGTCAAGCAAAGCACCAACCATCAAACAACTCATGCTCATCTATAAGACAGACCGACGAGTAACTCACAACCAACACACACACACACACACACACTAGCCCTAACCCTTACAAAAAACCTTTTTTTTACAATTTACAATTTTAAAAAATTACTATATTTTTATAGCACAATGAGATATATTTTGACAAATGAGAACGCTTCCAAAAGGAGGTCTTGCTTAGATTTATCAGGTTTTGCTGACTTTGGGTACCAATTTTAAATTTGTCCTCAATATATGGTTAGGTAAACCCACACACACACACACACCCACCCACACACACACACTCACACACACAGACACACACACATAATGATGGGGACTTTCCAATAACTTCTATTGTTTTTCTATTGAGCGAATGGTATTTTCCATCCCATGACCCTACCGCTCAATTTCACCCCTAGGCAAACGTTTATGTATACTTACATTTTCATCAAGACATTATTTCAAATGTTTATTCAGCCTTTTTTCTCACAGGGACCATTAGCTCATTTTTGTCTGTTATTTTTGTCTGTTATTATAATTTTTACAGTTATATAAGCTTCAATTAATCC
>JAZGTJ010004536.1:0-30532 GCA_036877575.1 Botia almorhae
CAATTTTACTGCAAGAACGTTTCTGATAACTTGGGAGAACTTTCAGAGAACATCAACCAGCGTTCTGAAAACGGTCTGTTAGCTGGGACTCTCACTTTCCACATCAATCACAGAACACACAGAGACGACGTCCAATCCTGTTGCTGTGTAATCAAGACATCATTATCCTTCCATCTCCATAAATAAACACTGTTTAAACAGACATGCAGAAGCAGATAATCACCTTCTCTCTTAGTGTGTGTGTGTGTGTATCCAAGTGTGCCAAGCCATTATGATCTCTGAAACACACAGCGCTCCTGATACACTCGTGTCTAGATGTGTAAATAAGTTGATCAAAGGTCCCACTGTGAGCTATTTTCTCTCCAAATGGGCTGTATCACATTTCTCAGCTCTGTTTATCTTTACACTGATAGATTCTTTGTTTTTCATTACTCGAGATGAAATGTGCTTATCACAGGCTGACATATAGTTTAGCATTTATCAGCTCAGGAATGCTCTGGTGAATCACTGAGGTGAAGGTTTGCAGGCCCTGATGCTGGGTAAAATCAGCAGTTTTTTTTTAAATTTCTGGTTGATTTTTGTAACAGAGAGGATGCAGAAAACTACTAAGGGAGTGAAATCTGGGATTAGGACCCTGCAAAGGCCAGATTCAAATCTGCATTTCCCACATGAGCACCAAGTTCTCCTGACTCATCATTTAAAAGCTGACCCAGCTAACAGGAAACGTTCTCAGAACGGTTACGTTCTCTCAAAAATGTTCTTGCAGTAACGTTAGCAGACATGTTTATGTTATGTTATCAGAAAACATAAATCACAATAAATCCCTCTTTAACAAATGTCAGCTGACGTAAACAATGTCCTCAGATAATATTCTGAGGGATGAAATGATTGGTTTTAACATTGTGGGCAGATGCCTCTGAGGTGCAGGTCAGGTTTTATTTTAGTGTATCAAACAGAGGACATGAATCACTCCTGTCGTAACCTCTCCTCCTCCTCTACTGTATTTATGTATCATTTTCTCTCTTTTCCAGCATGTCTCAATCATTTTGACGGAAAACGCTAACCCGCTCTGTAAAGTTTGTTCATTCAGTGTATTATCAGAGCATGAGATGCAGCTGACCCCTCCAAGAAAGGTCCTAATTTTCCCCGTGCGGGAGAATTAACCCCTCTGACAGGACCGCAGTGCAGCCCGCGACGTACCGTTTTTGGCCGAGTGTTTTTCTGCTTCACCACAGCCTGTGGCCCCGTGGGGCCCCATCCTGCCCTCTAGTTAAATTACCCAACGCTCGCAATTTCAGCAGGCTCTGCTCAAGGCAGCCCTTACCTTTCAAGAGCTGTAATATGGGGTCTTAAAGAGAGGAAACGACTTCTATGGCTGTCAGACAGATTCTGTTACGCCCAATGGTGTGCTGACAAAGTCTGTGATGTCACAGGTCTGGTCAGGTTTTAAAGCTCCACGAAATGGCGGTTCAGTATGGAACCGTGCTGATGGACGTCACTGGCAGATTTGGGCCAGAAAAGCCAATTAGAAACAGCACCGGCGGATCATCAAGCACTGGGCTGCTGTCAGATTCATTTCTACGGTACCGATTTTGGATCAGATTCTCTGGGAAAGTCTGGAAGTTTCTGGGCCAGGAGTTCAGTGTCCCCAGATGTCTCTCAACAAAAACATCATGGTGACATTGAGAAGAATTCAGAGTTTCAGAGATGCCCTGGCTTGTCAGTTCAGTCAAGCGCTTAGAAACAGGGTCATTGATTTCAACATATTTATTGTAATTGAAAAATCATATTCAAATCTTTAACACTTTATGGAGGTATGACAGCAAATGTTTGAGGCTCATGCACTGCGCCCTGAAGCAGAAAAATACAGAGAAAGAATTATTATACGTTTTAAAATAAGGCAAAATACATGCACCACTAAATGTATAGACTTACTGTGTTACTGTATCATATTATAAATGTATAATTACAGATTATAGACAAATCATTTGGGCTCTTTATAGGCACTCACTGACTGGCTGTTTAATGAGTTGTCACATGTGTGTTTGTCATTAAACGAGTCTCATCACTGTTGATCGTGATGATTACTGTTGTAAACAGTATTCGTCTCGACTCCTGAATCAGTTTTAGGACATGAAGTGGAACGTCTGTATATTGATCATTTGCAAACCAACGTCAAGGATGCTTAAAACAAGAGAAGCAGCATATTGTACACAAGTTTCTAAAAATCATGATAATATGAATTATAGAGAAATTAGAAGATTATTCCATAACATTTTATTTAATTGTCCTACCCTAACTAAGATTGTTACAAACAAGGTCGTGGGTTCGAGTCCCAGGGAACCCACATACTGATAAAATGTAGAACCTGAAAAAAAACATCTGCTAAATATATAAATGTGAAATATTTGTTCTTTTTGACACTTTCTGTCATAGTGCCTCAACATTTCGACTTTTGTTTTCATAACGTTATATAATTACCATCTCTAACAACTTAATCAGTGTGCGTTCGTCAAAAATTTAAATAAAAATCATATTATTGCCCACATAAACAAAACTCATGCCTAAATATTCTGGTGAAAGCCCAAGACATTATCCAACCACCTGTTGCTTAACCAATGTGACCAACCAACTTATTAACCCTGTTGATTTAAAAGGGAACTTACATTAAACAAAGAAGAAACGCTTGTATTATTGCACAAGAGTTTACATAAGGAAGCCATCAGTAAACTGGAGTATCATTTTCTCACGGTTTTGTATGAAATCAGATGAAACACAACTTTTAATTTCGATGAAAGCTAGACACGAAGCAGATCTGGGAAACAACAGAGTCAAATATTAAACATGGCCAAAACAAACATCAGAACATCGGCTTCACAAATTCATGAATGTACGTGTGGGGACGTGTGAGGAGAAGACGGCGAGTCTTTGTGATTCACAGGGCAGAGGTTGTGAATTTGAGTGATGTACGATCATAAATCATTTCTGCAGCACAGTAGGAGGCAACTGAACCCGGAGCACAATGTTCACGGCATGTTCAGGAGAAAGACAACTTCCAAAAATGTCTCTCGACATGTTCACCTCACTCGCTCCTAACATCACTGCACTGTTTGTTGAGGCACATCGAGCAGAAAGAAAGTGACACCATGAAATATGTAAAGATTAATATTGGAATTGAAGTCTCACGACCTTCAGTTTCGCTTTTCGCAAATGTAGTTGCTGTTAAAACAGCAGTCGCAGGTTACTATAGATCAGAGCTGTGGTGCTGTAGTGTGCAACGCTGCATCTGTGCGGCCGCATGCATTTTGCATGGTGCAGTTTCTCTGAAGGAAAATGCGAGGAGCCTCTCTCATGCATAAATATGACGAGCACTTACTCGACTATTTCACAGCTGTTCTTAGTTTGTGGTTTTCTCAGAACGTTTCACACGAACTCCCAAAGCTGCAGGAGCAAATGAACATGAATCATATTTGTACAAAACTAATCCAGACATCCCATTTAACTTCCAGCCCCCAGTTTGTGTCAACGCTGTAAGTACACACAGATAAACTCAAAAATATTGAATTGTAGGGGGAAAGAAAATCGAATATTCGATGGTGACATCGATGATCTGACATTATTTAGGTCTTCATTAGTACTGACGGTTTTTATGATATTGGAGAGAATAACATCACATCTACTCGCGTTTCTAGCATGCAAAAAAATAATTTGGCATGGAGACGGTCCAGAAATATTGATCTGATCAGTTCCCCCGTGTCCGTTTAATCATATTCTGCAGAACAGAGTATGCAAACCAGATCCTGCATCGCTAATGTTCCACCTTAAGCCCTTCCAGAAACGTCTGTGAGATGTTGCTGAACATCTGATGGTTAATCCATCACAACCGGGAGACGATCTCTCACATTCAACTGCTACATACAAAACGTTCTTTAAAGGTTCTCTCAAAGTTATTTGAGAGACCGTTCTTGCTTATTCCACTGCTTTGCATAGCAACTGAAGGGTTGTTACACTTTTATATCCTTTATATATTGATCTGACTATTTAATTAACTGTTCCCAAAAAATGCGCTTGCAATAAGATTAGCAGAACGTTTTTTTTATGTTAAACGTTAAGTTGTTAGTGGAAGGTTTAAAGAACATTACCGATACTAACGTATTAGCGTACTAACATGTTGACGCTGTATTTTAATAAATTCAATAAAAATTCATTTCTGTAGCGCTAAACTTAAAGCATAGAAATAAGAGAGGTTATATGATAAAAGGAAATTATAAAATGCACAAAAAATGTGCAATACCTGCTGCCAAAGTAAGCACGTTTCTGTGGCCTTCATGTCAGCCAGACAGCAGAATAAAAACTGCGGTTCCATCTGGCACAGTTATCTTACTTCTCAGCCCACTGGACAGGAAGCACAAGGTCAACATCAATTAGCAATCTGTGCTGAGCGCAGGAAATATGGAGGCTCGTCCGTGAACCTGCTTTTGTCAGGCGGAGTTTAAGCTGTAAAAACAGACACATTTATGAAACGTGGTCTCAGGTGTGGATGTAAAGCAGCTCCTGGAACGAGCTGGAGAGCTGATGACTGGAGTCAGGGTCAAAAACAGAGACCGCAAGTTTTAGTGCATCTGAAAACTGCATTCAGAACGACACTGTGTTGACAGTCGAGCGTTTAAGAGAAATGCGTTTAGGATGCGGTAAAATAAGCAAGGAGAATTTCATATTTCAAAACTACACACTGGTTTCATAAACTAAAACTGAACTGAAACCGAAATAAACACACAGCAAATTTCACACCAGTTTCATCCTGCAAAGAATCGGGCAGTTTTTAATGGTTAAATTTGTTATGTGGCTGCGGGCTAATTGAATCAAAGTTAAGAATACAAATGATTTTACACTTAAGAAATACTGACACAAATTGAATCCAGTGTAAACCGAAGGATCTTAATAAGGATTAAAGCTGCAAATCTCACATCCACTTTAATTGCCAACTGTAATTAAAAACAGCGTTCTTTCAAAACCCACCACGAGATGGCAGTATTTCCTTAACTATACAGACGGTCTCAATGTGGACATGATTATGATTATGATATGACTGTCTAAACATTGATGTGTTCGCGGCACAAGGTTTATGGGTTTGAATCCCAGGAAAAATGTAGTGAAAAATTGTACACCTTCAAGTCACTTCAGATAAAATACCTGCCTAAAACGTAAAAATGTACTTTGAGATTCTGAACCACTGTTTTTATGAGTCCACAGTCCGTATTCCAGTTGCTTCTCTACTGTTCTGCACCATACTGTAGTTTCAAGCTTGAAGCAGCTGGCCAATGAGAGCTGGGTTTCTGTCTCTGATGAGAGCAGCAGTGATGTCAGCGAGTCTCTCCGCAGTTCTCTCCCATTCCTCTGACACCTGCAGGAACACACAAATGTATATAAACACACGGCAATACACAAACACATGCTGATGCAAACAAACAAACAACCGCGAGTGGTTCTGTGCTTCCGAGTGTATTCCAACAACTGAATTGGTCTTAAATGCAGACCAAAAAAATTAAGGAATGGTTTTTACAATTGCCCAGATCTGTCATTAAACCTTCCAGACGTAATACATTTTCAATACAGTAAATTCCAACCTGTTGCCAATACTGATAATAGCTGATATCCAGCTGTCAGTCAAGTCTCAGATGGATGACCTCGTTTTGAAGCTCACACTAAATATGGGGTTTTATTTCAGAAAGCAATCGTACTGCTCTGTCAGTGCCAGAAAACATCTGATAGCTTTTGTCTGTCTCTCTTCAAACAATCATTCCAATTTTCAGCGTAAGACTATAATTAGACTAGAAATTGTAATATTTATTTAAAGTATGACTGTTTCTCGTGTTAAATCAGTTTATCACCCTAGCAACATCAAAATATTCACAGTTAAACTAAAACTATGTTTATTTTATTGTATGAAGCCATTTTGAAAACGGTCTCTGTGATATTTTAACTGCTGACACTTGTGTGTCCTTCATTTTAGTCATGTTTTAGTTATTTAAAATGGTCTTTTAACTGATTTGCCAGTTGTATGCTACTTGTTATGGTGACCAGTTGCTGTTTTTGTTGAAGTTTTATCTCACTCAAATAAAAGTTACTAACTACATCTTGGTTTCTTTAATAACTTGTAACGTGTGCTTTAGAGTAACAAAAAATAAATGTGTCGTTTTCTTGTTCTTCCACCTTGCTCCTCTCGACCACTTTCACTTCCAATCTCTCAAATCTGTTGATAAAAGCTTTTAAACGCGTTTCATGACACGTTATACAACAGAAAATTCCATTTAAAAGCTGATGGATAAAATAAACCGAAATTTAGTGATTAAAGAAATTCAATTTGCGGAACGTCCAAAATCATGATAAACGACTGATGACTTTTACGAAGCGCGATGCTGCTTTAATCTTCATTTAGCTTTGGAGGGAAAAGAACAAAAATAAATAAATGAATGAAAAAAGAAAAGAGGAGATTTCTTGCGTTTCCTTTTCGCTTCTTCGCTGTTCTTTTAATTATGGGTACGAAAACTCCGGCTGAGGAGCCAAAACATCTGTAAGTGGTCAACAGAATTGACTAGAACCTCTTTTACCTCAGAAATCCTTCAACCCTGTGGCAAATTTCGCAAGATTTCACGCAAAAATTCAAATATAGCGAGGACGATTACGGCACAAATTCCTCCATCAGTGTATCATCAGACACACGGCATTACGAGGTCTCCGGAATGAAGACTGACCTCCGTGTTTTTGTTTAGTCAGAAAATCAAAAACAAATGGGCTCGGATTGACTGCCACCCACAATCCTCTGGGTTCATGGAAAATAGCACGATGTTTTTGGAAGATATACAAATGTATAAAGACGAGGAACGTTGCCTACTTGACCACAGTTGATGACGAGCCCACTCATGCAGCCGGTTTTGTTATTGCTGTGACACGACAGACCTACTGGGAAAATAATATATCAGCTTTTCTCTTTTTTTAACAGATCACCAAGGAGGATCAAAGTTTGACGGCTGTGAAACTCACGCTGCTGTGTTTCCAGTGAGAAATATGAATCACGTGTAATAAGACAGCAGCGGATCTGCCTCTTATTTCCAGGCTGGGATGTATTTAAACTCGTCATCTCAAGCAGCACAACATATTGAAAAGTCACAGTGACTCAGGCAAAACAAGACAATGATACTGTTCTGTTCGACACTGCAATGACCGTTTGACATCTTACTCACGCGTGTGTTAATGGAAGTCATGCAAACATACAGAAGTTTCATGCAAAAGAATCTTTCTATATATCAATTAAATTTGGGAACACACATTACTCCCCAGGATAGGCATCAACCCTGTTACCATCATAAGTAATTATAAAGTCTCTCTTTGAGATATAAGGTTCCATTTCATTCATTTTCTGTTAAAAGAAATCATCGTCCTTTGACCCGGCTTGAATTGTCAACCCTGTTACCATAAAGTTGTGCAGCAAAGAACAGAGTTTTAAAATGAGGATATTTGTAGAATGGCTAATTGTACTGTAAAACTGTTATCATCAACCCTGTTAAACACCGAAAGGATTTCAACATATAATCTCTTAATAAAGCTTGAGATGGTAACGATGCAGTTTAACAGTTGAGAGATTTTGGAATGTGTAGAATCTTCACAGCACCAAAAAACACATTTTACAACTAATACGAATTGGTTTATTTAAAGTCAAATACCCGACAATGTGATGTTTTATAGATATGACCTGGAAGTGGATCACCCAGTCAAATTTGAATTTATACTTAGATTGTGAAAAAGATTATTTCTTGAAAGGTCGCGGAAGTCTCACAGTTTTTAAGATTTACGATGCTAACTACAGACATGAAACCAGAGGAACTGTATTTGAAGACACATGGAAAATAACCAATCTTTAACACCACTTTTCCGCCTCAGACAGCAGAAGCTCCACTAATGAGCTCTGTTCTGATTCTGAACACTTACAGAACACGTGGAACAGAATATTTAACACTTGGAATGTGATGTTCTTGATGTCTCGGCGCAGTCAGATGGAATTGCTTATCGTTTGTGACTGTGGGGATTTTCCAAGCTTTTATGTGATGGATGAAGCGGTTCATTTCTCTTATATGAGGTCCATGACATTGGGATGCTGCTTATTATTTCACTAATTGTGCGATATAAAGTTTTGAGTCCAACAGATCACAGAACCTTTAATAGACAAGAAAAACAGCTCGGGTTCTCTTTAACTGTAAGAACTTGACCGATCTCCTGATATTCAATCACAAAAAGAAATATAACAGATCAATACATACACCCAAAACAGCAAAGAAGGAAATAGCACAGAACAGAACAATACAAGAATAAAGAAACGGTCACTCAGTTACAACGAGCAGAATCCTAGCTAACAATTTTGTGGCGCTAACAATTTGTAATTATTTATAACAATGCTTGTAAGAATGTTTACGTTTCTATTAAGTAACAAAAGCGTTTTGAGGAACAAAAGTTTGAGGAACGTTCAAAATGTCCAGATGTTACATTAATGCAATTCATTTTTTCAAACATTGTTTAATTCTGCAATGTTTTTTAAACGTTCCAATAACTACTTAAGAAAAACGTTTTTGATGTCTACGGTTTAGATACATACCACTAAAAAACATCCCACTGATGTTCCTGCAAGAAGTTTTTTATAACTTGGAAAGAGTTTTTAGAGAACATTAGCCAATGTTCTGAGAACGTTCCCTGTTAGCTGGGATGATCCCCTGAAACAGTCATTTAAAAGAAAAGTCTTCAAAAAAGACAGATTAAATCAGATCACGGACACAGATGAGTTTTTCCATTGTAAAATCCCTTCTCACTTACATTTTTCTTCCTAATGAAGGTACCATTAGTGGAAAACAGCTCCTCAAATGAAGGTCAGTCAAACTCATTTGAACCTGAAACTGGCAGAACTCATGAAATTCTCTCTTCAGCCTCGACTTCCCTTGAGACAGACTCTTAACTCGCTGTAAACCATTTCTGAACCCTTTTCTCTCATTTCTGAACGTTATATCGCTGACAAATGCCCCTCTTACCCGTCTGGAACAAAACCTGCTCTGCACAGGCCCGGAAAACCTGCTGGTCTTGAAACCGCTATCATCAAAGTTGGTTCCAAAAACAGAGCACAGACTCTGTTTGTTGTTTTTCATTACAGCTGTAATTACAGCACATTATATATCCTGGTACCATTCGGCTATTAGTGTAAACATACAGAGCAATTTTCTGGTATTTTTCTCAATTAAAAAGCAAAACGGACTCTTAAAGTCATAAAAAACAACAGCTAGCACAGCAGCAGACCACACAATGAGTCCTTGTTTCAAACAGCAAACCTTTCCATCAGCACCTCATATCGGTGGGCCACCTCAAGACGGGGCCTCAACAAATAGGAATTTAACAATGACAATTTACACCCTTCACTCTTGGTTTTTTCCAGGCTGGCAACTCGTTCCTCGGCAGCCCTGCCAGTGTCTGAGCTATAATGACCTTTGCAAAGGTTTCTAAGCTTTATTTCCAGCTGAGATGGAAGGAAAACCCAACAGCCCTGAAGCCAGATCAATACCACAACTGCTGGAGTTTTACAACCAGCACTTTCAGCCAAAGTGCGTTTAAAAAGATAATTGCTTGCGAGTGCGGGAGTCCGCCACAAGGGGGCAGCACAATGTGGAAGGTCTGGACAAAAGACAGAATCTAAAGACGAACTTAAATAAGAACCGGAGATACTCGTTAAAGCCCAAACAGACGACCTGGGTGCTCAACAATACACTGAAGTACATTTCAATGGGGTAATGTCATATTTTGCGACCAGTATGTAGTACCAACCCTTCCCCCCCAGACTGCCAATCAAAGAACAGCAGCCAGAGGCAAAGAGCTGCATGGAGACACTGAGCCCAAGTTACTGTCAGCTTCAGAGATCTGATACAGAGCTGAACTCTGTGGTTCACCTGCCTCAGCTGTAACTGTATCCAAGGTGACATTTTTTTATGATAGACTAGTTTAATGAATACGTGCGAGTCAAGAGGGAGTTATGGGTTAAACTGAGTAGGTTTACAATCACTTTCAGAATGTACAGCGCACACCAAGCTCAATGTAGTCTTAAGTTTAAACCAGTCGATCGTTTGTTTATTAAACATAATCAGCTTGAAATATCAGAACAGTGAAACTGTTGCTCACATACTGCACATGGGCCCATTGTGTTTTTGGTTGTCTCTGATTTTAATCTGAACAGTATCAAAATTTTCCATTTCAAATTGTAAAACATGAAACCTGCTACATGCGTGTAAAAACTAAAGACTCAAAACAGCAATGCATTCATCTGATTGCATGAGTCAAGACTAAAACAGGAGCTCCTATGACATCACTTGAATTCTATATTAAGGCACAGAGTTCCATTTATGTTGCTTGGCAACCATAAATCAACTATTTCTGAACCAGACGCGGGCAGCGTGGTACCCGGCTAACAGGGAATGTTCTCAGAATGCTGGCGAACATTCCCTAAAGGTTTTCTCAAGTTACCAACAAACGTTCTTGCAGTAATGCGAGTAGAATGTTGTTTTTAACCGTTAAGCAGTTAGTAGTGGAGTGTTAAAAATATTTTTTTTGAAATAATGTCTTTATAACCAACCAATAATGTTACTACAACATTTTAAAAACCTGGAAAAATGTTCCTACAACATTCCAAATAACATTTTTAGTGTTTTTGTTACTTAACGGACACGTAAGGGAAACATTTGTACAACTTAAAATTGTTAGCCAGGTATAACCGTGACTTTTTTAATGCACCACCAGCACAAATACTTTAAAATACTTTTTGGGTCTGTGCCTTTAATATCTGCCCTCAGCACGACCCGCGACTCTCATTCAGTTTCACCTGATTTGAAAAGGATCCTTCAGCTCGGAGCGTCATTATCTCCTCTCTTTTGTGCAGGTATCTCAAACTGGACAGCACACTCACATTCCCATTGAAGCGAAACCTTTCCAGTGTTGATTGAGGAACTGCTCAACTAAACAAGTCAAGGTACACTGAAAGAAAATCAACGTATGAAAGAGAAAAATCAAAAACGTTTCCGCTGCGGTTACGCATAGAATAGTGTCTATAGTTTCTTCTTAAACAGGGTTTCTCAGTCAACTACTTGACTGGATCAGCAAAGCGCCTCGGGCAAAACCCACCACATTCACAGGAACGAGGTGAAGAAAATACAGGAAGCTTTTGTTTCCACTGTCTTGAATGCGGTTCCATTTCAACGAGCTAGCCGTAGCGATTGGTGTGTTCATACTTGACCTACTGACAGACACTACTATGCTGTCCCAGCTAACAGAGAGAACATTCTCGGAACGTTGGCTAACATTCTCTTAATGCTTTCTCAGCAAGTTAGCAAAACCATTCTTGCAGTAACGTTCGTAGAACGTTTCATTTATTGTTATATATCATAGATGTCAACGCGTTACGTTTTAAAAGTTACAGCATAAAACTGGCAGAAAAAAAATGTTCTGACAACCAAGCAATGATGTTAATACAATGTCTAAAAGCTGGACGCCTTGAACGTTCCCAGAATGTTCAAAATAACATTCTTAACGTTTTTGTAACCTATTGGAAATGTTAGGGAAACGTTCCTACAAACTGAAATTGTTAGCTGGGGTTTTAACACAGCAGGTGTGTTGAAAGCGGTAAAACAGGTCAAGATCCCTCAAGGCCCACATGCAGAAAGCAAACATCCGTTTTTAACCGCACAGCCTCTTGAGTTCCCCTCATTATATCTGTGACACAATGAAACTCTAGTGAGGGATCAGCCCGGGTCATGTATGTTATTTCAGCACAATGACAATACGGTATCAACATGTCAAATTCTACATCCTCGCGTTCCGTCTCCGCGCTCACCAGTCGTCAGACGCCCGCACCGCGACGCGACGCGCTCGAAACGAGCCTTATCGTGTCAATATATTTCACCTCTCCCCATAACAATAGACTGTCGGCATTTGTTACCGAGCTGTCCAAACAAGCATCAGCGCAGACTAAACAGTCCTTATTTACAGATGAGTAAAGGTGAGAGTTTGAAAAAGGTCAATATCGAAGAAAATGCCAAAAGGGAAACAAACCACCTCGCGATAGCGGCCCGTTAGCCCGTTTATACAACACTAGCGTAAACAGCCCTCAGCCCACACAAACGCAAAAATCGAGTTCACCCATGGTAGATGCATTTTGAATCAGATCTGGAATTCCACATTGTATTCAAAAACTGAAGTTAAAAATAAACTACGTGTGCAATGCCCAATTTGAAATATTTCTACGTAACTCAGACTTATATACAAGGTCAAGAATTTAGGAATACAAATATCTTATGGTTTAAAACGGCATTACAAATTATAGCGATATATGCTGCAATGAGGTCCAATGGTCCTCATTAAAGATGATGTATTTTAATACAAAGACAAGCTGATGTTGTGCTGTTGTGCTGATGTTGTGCTGTTTCTAGAGGACTAATTCCACAAGCAGCAGACTTTTTCATGTCATGCTAAGACAACATGGATGATCAGATCTCTGGTTCACGCCAGCTCAAACGTCTCATTCTGAGAGACATTCACTAATTCAGTTTTTATGCTACGATTATCATTTGTAATGGAAAACGAGCAAAGCAAAAACATTTATGCTATTGCTTTCAGTCTTTTGGCCCCCTAGCGCGTGCGTGCGTGTTTACTTAACCATATATTGGGAACAAATTTGTACCCGAAAGTCAAATCTGAGCAAAACCTCTTTTTGGAGACGTCTCCATTTGTAAAAACGCTACAATTTATTTAATGATAAAAAGGCAGAATGTTTTCTGTCAGGGTTAGAGTGTGGTTTAGGGTTTGGTTACATTGCTTATAACAAGCCGTGTATAAAAACAAGTCTATGGAATGTCCCCATTTAGACGGGTAAGTAAATGTGTGTGTGTGTTTTTTTTACATTCATTAATGGCTCGACCTGACTAACCACCAGAAGACGCAGCGGGATTTTGTACAAAGATTTAAGTCAGAGAAGCATCTCGGAGGAAAGCCACTTCAAACGCATCACCCAGCAAAACTCTCTCGCTAAATCCAGAAACACTCGGGGCTCCAAACCAGATTTCTGCAGTGTGGATATTCAATAGCTGACAGTGGGTGGTCGCTCTAAATCTAAAACAAGTGTTCAGCTATAGACAGGCTGCGTGGGGCAAAACACGCCACCACGGTCTCTTACTGATTAAATGTTTACGAAGCAGTTTGCTCGTTCCTGGTGAGGGATCAGTCCTTCCAGCGGGCGATCTAATTTGTTTGTGAATGTTTTCGTTTGGAATGTTGTATTACTATGAGACGTCGCATGGCTATGCATGAGCACGAGTGAGTTTGGGGTGGGGGGGGGATGGTGTGTTCTCATAATCTGCCAAATCAACACTGTGTAAACAGATTCAGTGGGCTCATTTTTTCCTTCACAGCTCATGTTCAGACACGCCAGCACACATGTGGAGCACTCAGGACATTAAATAAGGATGCACCAAAATTTTGGTGACTGAAAATGTCAAAAAAGGCATATTCCTTTGTTTTTGGCCAGGAACTCTTGCCGGGAAGTATGAACAGAAACCTAACAGAGTGCACGAAATGTATAACTTTGGTTTGAAAGCATAAGACTCCGATCAGACCCCTCCGATCAGAGTGATATCCAAAGCCACGCCTCCACCAACACGGCACAGAAGTATGCAAACACATCATTTGACAGGCAAGTATGACATCCTATCATTGCATTCGGACCGAATGCACTGATTGGACGAACATTTTATGTTCCTGCACCTTCCACAGACAACATATATAACACATAAATAATCCCCAAAAATTATAAATAAAAAATTAAAAAGGCAAAAATGCCACAAACCCAACAAATGCTGCCATGGTCCAGATCTTATATTTTAATATAAAATAATAATAATATGTAAGAAGAAAAGCTTTGTTCTGGAGCTGTCTGGAGAGATCTTTCAGACACACTGATGAGGAAAACATAAAACAATTAGACGTGAAGAGAGAGGAAATATTTTGAGAATGAGCAAACGACTGCTGGAACACAAATCTAACACTAAGCAGAGGGTACAACACATTTGTGCCAAACGAATATAATAGACGTGCATATATAAAGATGTTGGCGTCTTTTTTAATACGGCTGATATTTGAGCTGTTAAAAGATTTGACGCGTTTTTGTGGCCCCCTAATAAATCATACTACTGTATTTATAATAAACAATAAAATCACATATTGAGCAAGTCAAAATGGCCTCTTTAACTTACACCAATTCGCGATGGAAAGTTTACAATAATGATTTATCATTTGAGCTGTCAGTTTGGATTTCTCAGGAAATGTTAGTCTGGCTTCATCTGACTTTATCATATGCAAAGAAAAGTTTGTAACGTAACCTGCAATTTTAGATTGTAAACAGAGGTGGCGACAGAGAGGCAAAAGTTGCGGATTGCAGCTGTAAAACTCACAGGTTCAGAGTGAGAATCTCAATGCAGATGCCAGCGTGCAGCAGAAATATTTCTCTATGCAGGTGTCTTGTTTCAGAGGCGGATCCGAGCGGGTCTCTCGTCTCTTTCTCTTTTCTAAGAGCAGCTAATCTCCTCTCGGGTTCAGCTGGATGCTTTGAGGAGCAGGAAGTGAGAGCTGGGTAACAGCAGAGTCTCACAGAGGGGATTAGAACAGCTATATATCATTGTGACAAGGTTTTTCAGCAGCTGACAGTCCACAAGGCCCGTGTGCGGGGGATCATGTGACACGACCTGTCACGTCTTGGCCAGTCATTGATAGGGCCAGAAATGACCTTTATCACACTGTCAGGTCACCTTTCTCACAACACGACACGCTTCAGAAAAGTGTTTGTTTGTCTAAAAATGTGTCTATGAGTAAGGCCTACCCAGCAAACAATTTTAGGTTGTAAGAACGTTTCCCTAACATTTCCATTACGCAACAAATATGTTAAAAATGTTATTTTACAACTTAAGACTTTTAGAGAACATTAGCCAACATTTTAAGAACATTCGTTGTTGGGCATATGACCCTATAGACATATATAAGCCTCAAGAAATGGCTTTTTAAACTTTAACTGTTTTAATTTTTTTTTTTAGTTTACTCCTCCTATTACTGTCTAACATTTACGGAGCTCCTGTACTTCCCCAAGCATGCATACTTCTCTCAGTCTGGAATTGATAAAGATTTAATTGAAAACTCTGCATATTATAAACATATTACAGAGACACCGAAATAAGTTATTTTTTTTAACTGGGGCCATTCTGTGTTTACGAGTTTACATCACACAAGCTCATCTCTCTGCTGTCTGCGCCGAGGGTAAGCAACAAAAAATGCCCCCGCATCACGGAGGTCCATAACATGGAGGTTCCTGGGTCAGCTTTACTGAAACGTGTGGAAAGATTCTGTCAAATTCCGCTCGAACGTTCTGAAAGGAATCTGTCAACAAAATAATCAAAAGACTTCAAACAGCTTCAGGCGATGGAAAGTTATCTCCGGCACGGACCACACTGGACACAGAGAAGGTAAACAGTTCTTCAAGCGGAACTAAGCGAAAGCAAGAGAGTTCCTGACAAAGAAACGTCAAGATGTTCTTAATAAGACTGAGTGTGTATTTATGAGGACGTGTTTACTGCTGCTTATCAAATGCCAGAGTTCCTAACACAATAAACGCTTTACACGAGCGGAGTGTTCCACATGTACAAACACCGGGCAGGAAAAACAAACCCTGAGATTCCAATCAAACAATCATCCTGACAGACTGAAAATATCATCTGCAGCTCCCTTTACCAACATCATTCTACCACAGGCAGGAGAAACTACAATTTCAGACAGCAGACTTTGTTTCTATCTATTCTCATTATAAAACAGCTGATTTCGCTTCCTAATGCTTCATATTTAACACCGATAGCTCACATTTAAGTATTTGGCAGATGCTTTTATCCGAGATGACTCATTCAAGTGATTATTCATGCATCCAAGTTATTGATTTTATTAGTGTGCGTATTTCCTGGGAGTCGAACCCACAACCTTTGCGCTGCTAACACAATGCTCTACCAGTTAAGCTAAAGATAAACTAGCTTAAGAAGACCTTCTATACATTTTTATCACATTACTAACGTTGGTTGTAAATTTTTTGTGAACATTATCCACCCTCATTCCTTTTCCCCTAAGAATTACGTCTATTTTTGCTGCTGTGCCTTTAAGAAACGCCTCTTTTTTGGAAGTTTTGAGTTCTTAAAGTTACAATATTGAGCTCTTTAATCTCTAAAGTTAAAATCTAAATTCTCTCATGATATGGTGCCTTTACCTTTTCCCAGCGGTAATAATAAAACCTTTTTTCATCTGTCCCGTCGTCAAACTCTGCCGTTATGGACGGTATAAAAAAGCCCCTGGAATAACTTATTCATACAGTATAGCATGAAGCAATGGAAAGTGTATATTCAACTGTTAATTCATCCAGAATTCCTCGGCCGTGACTTGCAGGAGGAAATATCCGAAGCGTTCACTGACATGCACTGATTCTTAAAAATGATCTGGATAATAAGCCAGTTAAGAGGCACGACCTTTAAAAGACAAATCTTATATCATGTATGAAGGTGGATTAGGTCAGAAATCACACCGAGACTTCTGGCAGCCATTTTGTGAAGCATGCGCGAGCACATCTGGGAGAAATTACCCTCATTATTACCGGACCTATGAGAGTGATTTATGCATCTTATCTGTACTTTCACTGTCTCAACAAAAACGAGCATTTTATCACGACAAACACGTATTATCTTCATTCCTGTGTCTTTTCAGACCGGTTCTGATGGAGTCCTAAAGCTGCACAGGGCAAATTCTCAAATCACTCTTTATGACACACACCTGGACCCCTCACACAAACTGTACCGGCACTACACACAGACCCGCGAGACCCACGCAGAATGACTGTATACTGGAGACGTTTAATTATTTCTCATAGTGACATCATCGGCTTTCAGATACACTTTTACATAATCTCTGATCTTCTGAAAAAACAGACAGTCATGAGACTGAGCAAACGATGACACAGTTTTAACATGTCAGGATCATTATGGACACTAACCTTGGAGCGATTAATCTGAATTCCATACAGCAGAATGTTTTCCTGTTTGATTTCAGAGGCCAGACTCCTGAAGGACGTCAGCTCATCCGAGGAGCGCTGATGAGTCTCAGAGGAGCGCTGATGAGTCTCAGAGGAGCGCTGATGAATCTCAGAGGAGCGCTGATGAGTCTCAGAGGAGCGCTCTGTCACGTTCAGCTGAACCTGTGAAAGGACAGAAAAAGCATTTCCTTCATGTGACTCCAGGCCATCCACAGTTACCGGAAAAACAGAAATGAACAATCCCCAATAGTCTCTTGACTTTAAAATATTATAATAATATAGTCAATTTAACAGCCTTCTTGTTAAAAACCCATTGGCATTGTAGCCGTAGAACAGGGCACCTGTTTTTAATTAGTTTGGCAACAAAATAGCAACAATTACTGTATATTTAATGTACAGTACTGTATAAATACAGTATATAATCATAAACACACAGCATTCTCGGTGTGTTTGGACAGTCTGGGCTCCCACACAAACACGCAAACACAGCTCTTAACAAAACGTTTCCGTTGTACTGACCCAGTCCTCACCGACGCGTAAAATTAACGCAATTTCTTTTTCCGCTCGCTTACCTCACAGTTTGTGGCTTGCATGCACACGCAGCAAATAAAAACAGGCCTTACTCATTTTGGAAACGCTCGAGGAGAAGCTTGTTCCAAACGGCGGTCGGGCCCGTGGCAAAGTGCTGTTTACTCTTATTTTATAATACATTCTTTAGCTTCATAACAAAGTATCTTTGCAAGCACTGATCAACTGTTAACCCAACAGGAAATGTTGTGGCACGGAAAAGGACGCTAAGCGGATTTAAACATAAACGTAATGATAATTAAGCAAAGCTCAAAATAAAATACAACATGTGGCATTTAGGATTTGACTGGCGATCTCACTCTCACAGCTCCACAATCCCATCTGACAAATGTGCTCTCATCACATTCATGATGATAAATACGACGCATCTATGAAATCCAAATAATAAGGGAAACATCATGATGGAGAGCAGAGGTTATCCAACGAGCCTGGAGAGAACATATGCTTTCATTCCGAGAAGCCTGGATTCCCACAGTGAGATATGGACTGGATACCATGTACGGATCCAGTCCTCAGTACTGGAAAAACAGAGCTGTCGTGTTTTCAATGTTTTCAAAACGCATTTTAGAGGCACATTAATCAAGCCGAGAGAGATGACATTTACAGACCTTATGACTAACCCAGCTGACCGGGAACGTTCTCAGAACATTATCAAAAACATTGTTGTGATAACATTAGCATAACTTTTTTAATGTTACATGTCATATAATATCAAAAATGTCATTCTTAAGCAGTTAGTGGGATGTTTTTTAAATGTTAGAGAATTAAAAAAATGTTTGAATAATGTTCTGCTAACCAAGCAATAACATTAATACAACATCTAAAAAAATGGAGGTTTAGAATGTTCCTAGAACTTTTTGTTACTTAATGGAAATGTTAGGGGAATGTTCTTACAACCTAAAATTATAAGATGGGAATATGTTTTGAGGAATGCAGCAAAGGAAACTCCCAACAGTACAGTTAGGCAGATGTGTGACACAAAGTTCGGTTCTTCAAAACATTGTTCTCTTTTCATTGACTTTGACCCCTTTAGATCTGAACTGTAGAAGTGTTTGGATTGGACAAGGCAGTATTTTTGGTGTTGGACGATTGCTCAAGCTATCTTCTGTAATCAGTGTCTGAAATTACTACTATTACATAAAAATAACAGATAAGTCATGCACACGTCCATGCACTGTTAGAATTATTGCACACAAACTAGTCCAACGGCTACAGGTTCTCCAGAATCAGATAAATTATACAATAAATTGCTATATTCCACTTATAAAATACACCAGCTGTGTGTACGTGTGTTAATACAGCAGAGAGCACACGGTAAGCTTAATACATGCATGTTGTAGTTTGACAAAAAATAAAAAGGAGCAAAAGATGTTTTTTTAACATTGTTACATTGACGAAACAAAATAAATTTTCACAATCAAATTCTCTCTACTTCTGATTAATGTTTCGACATGAAATGTCATGTCTGTCACTTCACTAACAACCAAAGCTAAAAACTATAAAACATTTTTTAACAGTTAAAATAAAGATGACATAAAACGGATCTGTTTAAAAGGGCGTTTGCCCGTACAAGCTGCTACGGTCTGTGTTTAGAGAAACTTACCCACACAATAACTACTGGATATAAACAAGCATGGTTGGTTTTCTGAAAATGTGTAACCATTTCTAGAATTCCCGAGATGTTTGATTCATTCACCTAAAAGCAAAACACAGCAAAAACAGTGTCAGTACAGTAGAGTACATGTATGATCAAATATACCCGTTACATGCATGGAGAAATTCTTTGAGGAAATATATGTATGATAATCACACGAATATCAGGTATGTTTTTGTTTTTTATTTAACAATAAAAAACATATTCTGATTTTTAAGGATGTCTTGGGCATTGTTGTGCAACTTTAACTTTTATACGTTTGTATTTGTATAATGTAGCGTACCGTTAGCTGAATGAAGTTTCGTGTTTTCGACAGGTAGTCGGTACTACTTTCCCTTGCACATGAAATGATGTCTGTCACCATCTGTAAAATACAGAAAAACACACAAGCCTAATAAAACCAGCAACCACATTGGTGGAAATCATGGCAGATCATAAATTTTATTTATTACGATTTCAACCCGTTTTTTAACGAAAAACAACGCCTGATCACATACAGGCCCTGATGCTCCGTATGAAACCATATTTAGATGTTCAACGTTAACGTAAATAGAACCAATATGTAATGTGTCAATTAGTGCCTCTGGCCTTGTCTGACGTTTCGTACAGAGATGAAGTAAACAGAAATAAACAGAAGAGTTTGGCACAGACTCGACCTTGATGAGAAAATTAGAAATATGAAATGGTTATTGGAAACACATGTAGGGACTTACTTACTCTTGAAATGTAACCAACTGCGGCCTCAGGCGAAAACCAGTTTGCTCTGAGCGGCGGATTTACGAGATTATTCTGACATCTGAAGCAGTTTGGGCTGCCACATGAGATGGTGTCTACAGGTTATGAGTAGTCGAGGAGGGCACATTTTAAACTAGGCAATGACCAAAACGAAAAGAAATCAGTCGAACGAGCCACACAGTTCGCCCTCATCGGATGTTACAGATCACGCCAAAATTCTGGTAATGCTGTAATTTGCTGTAACATTCACAAACAACTGGCCTTACAAATGACCTTAATGATGACGATTAAGGACTTATAAATAATTCAACGAGGGAAAATTGTTGTGACTGGGCACGGAGATCGTTTTAAACCGCAGTTACGCTTCACAAAGTATTAAGCTGACGATCTAGAAGTTTCCGATCTTGCTTTAATATGGAGCCGAAGCAGGAATACGGTCATGAGTTATTCCGGGTCACTGACATGCTAACCTACCGGGATTACATGTAGCCGATGGAATTTTATAGTGTCAGATGAATTTACAGTGAAATTGAGAAATATTTTGGGTGAGATTTACTTGTGTTGTTAGGCTTACACACACACTACATAAGTGCTCGTCTCTAAATTGTCTCAAGTTCCCACAGCTGAGGAATGTGGACATCTTGGGCAAAATGTCATATAGACCCCACGCTGGAGATCCACACCGTATGGTCCATAGATTGAGTCTTGTTTTTCCAAGCAGAACCGACAAAACATTACTGCCAAACAAAGCGATTTTTCTTATGCTGGTTGAAAACCTCTTCACATTCTAATAGCAATCACTAAGTAAAGTAAATATACATATAAATAAATATAAATATAATAATAATATTTTTGATATACATTCTTCTGTGGAAGGCACAGAACCATTAAATGTTCGTCCAATCATTGCGTTCGGTCCGAATACAATGATAGGATGTCCTACTTGCCTGTCAAACTATGCATTTGCATACCTCTGCACACTATTGGAGGAGGCGTGGCTTTAGAGAGCGCTCTGAAGGGAGGGTGGGCTCTTATGCTTTCAAAGCTAGTCTACTATTGCTGGCCTCTTAGAAATTGCCTACTGTGTCTTTAAATGAGAGAGGGAGAACTTTCGGAACTCCGGGAACTTCCTCATTCCGGGAGAACTCCATATTCTCAGTAAGCTCTTATCTGCCGTATATGCTGGTGTAATTGTTACATCTTGTTAACAGGAGCTTATCATTCTCTGTTAGCCTTCATAACCAAACATACCCGAGCCAATGGTACCACCTGCACTCCTAGAACAAGCGGTTCCACACCGCTGTAACAGAGACACTGTTAGGATTAGATTTACAAATGGCACTGGGACAAATTCGATTCTTCATCTGTAATCTCCACCTTTTCTTTCATCTCCCTGAAACTCTGAAAAAGAAGCACGTCGCGTCACATAAACAGCTCTGGAGAACTGACCCCGACCAGAACCTGGGGGAGTGGAGGTCTGGAACCAGTCAGGTGGAGATGGGCGCTGCATGGCCTCCTCCAACGTTATCAAGAGGGGGACGTGCGCTTGACACTGCTTGATAAAAAAACCTGGAATGGTTCTGGAGATGGGCTCCCACGGAGCGCACTGGAAGATGGATCTCCTGAAGTATCGTACAGCAGCAGCTACAGATGTGCCTTGAGTTGGATCAACTCCAAACATCAAAGTGGAATAAATTGGATGGTGGTCACACTTGTACGGAACCCCAAATCCGTTATGACAAGTACAGAACGACCTGAGTACATCTGTGAGGCCTCATACAGTTGTAGGACAGGTGAACTTGGCAGGGGGGTGGCAGAATGTCAAGCAGGAGGAGGTCCTAGACAAACAGCTTTTAAAATAAAGACACCCAATGCATTCCTAAGCACAGATCATGTTATACTGTAGACAAATAGCTTTAAACATAAAGTTAGACTGTAAACTGTGCAAACAGTAAGGTGATGCAGTTATAATCAGACCCACAAACCATGTCATCTTTATCGTACCATGCTCTGGGTTGCCAGGTGTTTCTGGAGCATTCTGGCCAGCTCAACAGCTTCTGCAGCAGCGTCAGTGATGACACACATGGATGTCGAAAGAGACTCTGAAGTGGAAACGAAGAAAAGGTTTTAAGACAGATCATAAACAGATAGTCACAGTTTAAGCAGTCTGGCAAATTTAGCCATTCGTATTTTGATTTACATTTAGACATTTACATTTAGTCATTTAGCTGACGCTTTTATCCAAAGCGACTTACAAATGAGGAAAGGAAGCAACTTCGATTACAATAAGAGACAACATTGAATAAGTGCTATACACATGGCTCAGGTTTTTCGACACAGTATAAGAAAGAGATTTTTTTTTTTTTTTTTTTTTTTTTTTTTCACGTAGAAGTGGGGGTGAGTTAGTAAATTAGTCACGGAAGAAGAGACGAAAAAGATGAGTTTTTAGTTGTTTCCCTTTAATACATTTCTCTGTTTGTATAAACGTCCCGACCAGCCAAATTCTGTGCAGAAACAGTGGTCCAGCAATCGCACCATTTGTTGTGTTTCGGTTTGGTTGTATTAACGGTTGAAGAGTTACACACTTTAGCTTTTAGGTTTTGCTAAGATTAAAAGCAACAAAATCCCTCTTGCAATGAAAGTTGAAGGCAGGGCTTTCATCTTAGGTATGCAGGATGTTTATATGTTTAAGCGCCATTATTTATGTCGTTATTAAAGTTAATCACGGGTCTGAGTAACAACCCGTGCATTTAAACTCGGGGATAAAAGCTCGTTTGTAAAAGCAGAGATATAGTGGAATAAGTTCAACTTAGCTTGCTAACTCTGGAACTTTAACGCCACAGAGAACCTGTACTGCAAACAGACCTCAGAGAGCAATAACACTGAATCCATTTTAAAACTGCTCTTTAGAAGGACATTTTTAGAGAATTCGTTGTTTTATTCCACTTGGTTGGCATTATGGAAACAGGTTGCGTTTCAATAGCAGCTCAATGCACTGATTGAACAGACAGCCAGGGTAATAATCTTGGATGGAAACTTTCCACAATCTCCAAAATCACATGCAGTTACATAAACACACACACACACACACACACAACTGAACTGTCTCTGGCCAGTTAAAAGACATCGTGCTATAATATGAAGTAATTTATAAACAAAATATAATAAACTAAATAACATACCTTTAATAATAGCCTCTGCAGCCGCTAGATCTCGTTTGTATGTAACCTGAAGAGAAAAAGATATTTTACATCTTAGATATGCTTTGTAACTGTCTGTATTAAGCATAAATCTGCTAAACAATAACTTGCGTGTATGTTTAATATCCATATATAAGACATAAGACTTCTGGTTGAATATTGTCTGTAAATGTCTTCTTCATATGATTTTCATCATGCATTTATTCCTTGCCTTAAATTTGTTTAGCTTCAACTACTTTGAGGCAACGTTTAAATTGGATTTTGAATGTGGTCTGAGTTTTGGTCTTTAACGTATAGGTCATAAATCATATACATTCGAAAGGGGGAAAAAAAGCCAAACTTTTCGTCTCTTACTTTCCACAGAGTTGGTGGTCCTTCTATAAGTTTTGCATTTGTTCCACAGTACTGCAGGGCCAAATGAAGACACTCCGTGCCAAAGTCAAAATCATATTCGCTGCACTGCAACAGATAAACCAGAGAAAAATGAAGCAATGAAGCGTTTTTTACTGTAACACACACTGCTACAACACATTACGTTCAAAAGCATATCACAGCTTTTAAAAAAACACTGTGTATCAAGCACCAATCAGCTCTCGGTCCAGCACCTGTGAGTGGATCAGCTGTGAGATCTGTGCATGAGACATTTTTGTTAAAACACACAAAAAAAAACCTCTGATTCTAGTAACATGGTGAGAAAACTGTATAGTTTATACTGTATATAGAGTTTTTGAAGCTACCCAGCTAACGATTTTAGGTTGTAGGAACGTTTCCCTAACATTTTCATTAAGTAACACAAGTTAAAAATGTTATTTTTGAAGTTCTAGGAAAGTTTAAAACGTCCAGCTTTTCAGATGTTGAATAATGAATAATGAATAAAGAATAATGTTTTTAATATATATAGACATATAATGTGGAAAAGTTCTACTAACATTACCACAAGAACGTTTTGAGAGAACATTTGGAGACTGTTAGCCAACGTTCTGAGAACGTTCACTATTAGGCAAGTAGTGGCTCAAAGACAGCGTGTACATTACAGAGTCAAAACACAAATCATGAGACATCTGAAGGGCCTCAAATATTGCAATATCTCTTCCTGTGTGGACAGGACAGCTTAACTTACACTGCCCAGTGATTTCAAGACAAATTAAGGGAGAAAAAATCGTGTAGTCGTTTGACCTTTGGCATCGTTTTCATCATCAACTTTTCATCAAGGCGACGCTGGTCCCTCACGGAGTTGGATGTCTCTTTGTAAAGCACTAGATCTCTTAGACTCAATGGACAGCATGCTGACATGGCCTTTGGCGACATTCAAAAAGCCGCCCGTGCAGCGAGCGCTCACTCGAAAATACACACCTGAAATAACCCCTTTGTTAAAAGCGTAGAACTTGCTGAATACTTTGCTAAATGAAGTATGGACTACCTCACGTCATCCCATGGAAGCACCTTACAGAATATTGGGTTCGAAAACAAAGAGCGGATTATAAATCTTTGCCGACATTTCACTGTCGGAGTTGGAGAAGAAAAGCCCCAGCAGAAGTTGGGGTGTCAGATAACGCCCCAGTGGGCTTGATATGACCCATTCTTCAGACTCATCTCATCGACAGTTTTTTTCATGATGTCATGAACTTATCTTTATTTACAATTAATGGCGGATGGGCAGCTGCGGAATGACACAGAAAACTAACGCTAATGTTCGATATCACTGCCAAACACAACAAGATTGTGAAATCGAAGCTCTCCAGGAGCAAAACAATTCAACATCCAAAAAGTGGTTCTCTCAGCAGAACTATAAAGTCTAATGATTCGCTGGACACTTCTCTCTGTACGTTTTTCTAAACCTTGGACTGAACAATTATTCAAATACAAAGGTTACAAAGTCTTAAAGCAATAAGTAAGTATACAATTTATAAAACCAAATTTCATAAAAATAATTAAAAACAAAACAAAAAATAACGTCTTATAAATTATGTACCTTTCCAAACAATAAACATCAGGGGATTGCTATTGCTAGCATCTATGATCTTGTCTACCCTACCTTTAAAAAAAGACCTGGTAATTTAAAGATTATTTCATAAACAAAACTTTATAACTTGCTTTAAATTTCACTTGTTGTGTATCAAAAAAAAAACAATCAAAAACAACAAACAGCATCGATTAAGCCCATCTTGTGAGGTAATAAAACAAAAACTTTTTTTTAAGTAACACAGGCCAGGTTAAATAATACGAATGTATTATAATAAAGTATAATAATAAAAATTTAAGCTGCTTTGAAGCAGAAGAACCTCCAGGTTAATACAGATCTCAAAGACAATGAACAAAAAACGACTTCAAGATTGGAGATTTTTTTACTTACAATGAGGTAACTTCAAGTAATTTTTTATGGAAAGACATAAATCTTCAGATCTCCAGAATGACCATAAAAGTCACTACGAGGAAATATCAAGGAGCTTTGAAGTGAGAAAGGACAACTTTAGACTTCTTTGTAATGAGACTTGACTTCACACACTAAAACCGGAGGTTGGCTCAAACCAGTTTAGGGGTCTGGGATGCTCATACCTGCTGGTAGGCCTGGAAAATGATGTCATAAAGGAACCCCTGAGGCATTTCACTGGCCCGGTATTTTGCTCTCTCCAGTGAGTGGTCCAGGTAGCTCTCCAAGGTCGTGGCTAGAACCGTGGACACCAGGGGACGGATAGCTCCTGAGGCCTAAGAGAACGATGGAAAAAGGAGCGATTCGGCAACATGAAAATCTGGTTCATTTGTGTAAACACGACGTTCAGATCGGATATCCTTTGCTTGAGGACACTGATATTCTTGTGTCTCTTCACATCTAGGTTGAGCTTGCCAGTCCTCACCATTGCTTTGGAGACTTTTAAGAAACTAAGAGGCATTTAAAACTTCACATATCAACGCCAGCGAAAACATCTTAAAAAACATCTTATCAAGTTTCTTGTTTTGAGACGAAGTGTTGAGAGACGTCAGCTTTATGTTTATCTTTTGTGTGTGATTGATGAATATTGGAAAAGCCTGCAGTGAAATAAAGCAGAACTTTTATCTTGTCTTCGTGCAGAATTATTCTGTGTACCGTGTAACTCATTTGTATTTGGACACGTTTACCCTGGAAGATGGCATACAGCCTAGATAGAGGATGTTATTTTGACTCAGTAATTAAAACACACCTTATGAATGTAACGTTAGACAAACATACAGCTGCCGGTTTCAAAGATGCAGGGAAATCGTGTTGTGCAAAGCTAATATTTGCATGCTGTCAGTAATGTTCAGTAGTTCACATCCCAACACGCAGAGTCTCTGTTACATGCTTGTCATTCCTATATGAGAGAAAACAGACAGCAAATGAAGTCCAGCTGAGCACGACTTAGTGAGGATCCTCTGGGTCTCATAGTGCCTACGAGGTTTACATGCATGTATGTGTGTTCCTGGGATTCGAACCCATGACCTCTGTGTTGCTAGCACCCTGTTTTACCAGTTAAGCTACTGCAACTCTACACATATAAGCCTGCACTAGATCTGCTCCTTTCATGGTCTGACTTGCGCTTACCCCATACATTTGACAGACATGAGGACCGTGGTACAGCATATTACAGTTTAGACAGTCCAAAAATGTATCACCACAACATTTCTGGGAGAGCTTAAAAATAAATTCTTCCGTACGACAGGTACGAAAATGGCTTGAAGAATATTTATCAATAAGGCTAAATGTGAACTTTAGAATAACTGCATACTTACTGATTAGAAAGTTGTGTACATTATCATGGGGACTGGTTAATCTGGGTTTAGGGGTATTTTAAGGATTTTACCTCAGACCTCAGCTCAGACCTCATTTAGACCTAAACCATAAACCTAAACTGGTCCAGAAACAGTCGTCCTACACTAAACTGCATTGTAGCTACAGCTTATAAGACAAATGCAGAGATAAAGGAAAGCCCCAACCTGCCGGTTCATCATTTTACATGCATGAAAATGGCCTATCGTGAGGCGAATGAGGAAAGAGAAAACAGAGAGGAAACGAACCCCTTCCTCTTTAGCTGCTAGAGTCATTTTCAGCAGAAGTTCTTCATCCACAAACGGCCGTACAGCATCGTGGATGATGACCACTTTTGGTTTAGGAGTCAATAATTCATCTGTATGACTGCTGAAGATCTGAAGTCCGTTGAAGATGGATCTGTGTCTGGTGGATCCCCCGTGGACCACTTTCACCTTCGTGTGATTAAATTTTCTGACGATATTTAGCATCAAGTCATGGTTGTCCTTAGCAACAGCGACAACAACAGTCCCGATCCATGATAATCTGTCAGGGAAAGAAGGAACACGGATTGTATTTCTCCAAGTTTAATGGCTATTCAATAAGACTCCAGTCAGCAATTTTAGATGGCAAGAACTTTTCCGTTAGTGAAAAAAAAACATTGAAAAGTTTATTTTGAACGTTTTGTGAACATTGAAAGTGTCCAGTTTTTTAAACACTTTATATTAATTGTTTAGTTACAAGAACACTGTTTCAACATTTTTAAATGCCTTTCAGAGAACTTTGAGAGATAACTTTTAAAGAACGTTAGCCAACGCTCTGAGAATGTTCCCTGTTAGCTGGGACGCAACCTCTTCATTGTCACAATGGATTAAAGTTACAAATTCTGTTTTGGTAATACATCTGACATTTAAAAATCACTTTCCAACTCAAGTCTTTATATTACGGTGATATTATACAGAACACGTTTCCCTAATAAGACACATAAATGAAGCTTAATAGGGGAAACATTACATCAATACCCTAACGCAAAGCATGAGCCCCGCCCCCAAACTCACGCTATTGGCAGAGACGAGCCTCCGTGTTTTCTGATTGGCTAACAGAGCCTACTGTCGCAAAAACACGTGTGCGCTCTCAGCAATGGTTATAAAAATAAAAATAAACACATTGCAATTCTCTTGGTTAAGAATTATGTCGGTAAAATTGAGATATTTTTCCAATTGAGAGCCATTTTTAATAAGTGCTTTTAGCGCTTTCCAAGTTTCTGCATCTGCCAGGGTTTACATGCAGTGGTTGTTTTTGGACTTCTGCCTGTATATGTGGGAGAAACAGATCCGTTGCCAAACTAATGCACATAATCGTGACAGGCACAAAGATTTATTACCGGGCTGTTTTCCTTCACATTTATCTAGTAATAGCAGGTGTCGGGTTAATAAAAATCGGTTTAACGTGCTCAATGACATGAGCTGGGTAATCTCACCTCTCAAAGGCTTCGATCGTGTAGCTGATCAGAGGTCTGTTGAGAATCGTGCAGAATTGCTTCGGTGTGGACAGCCCCATCCTCTCCCCGGAGCCGCCGGCTGGCAGAACGACAGCTACCGGGAAATCCACCGCGGCTCTACCGAGCTTGTCTGCGCTCCGCCCGGTGTCTTGTGTAAGCAGACGACCGGGATCGAGAGGCCCGGTGGAGGGAGAAGCGCTATCTTCCTGCATTTCCCCACGTTTGTAATAACTTCCTCACACGCACCAGCCCCGTTCGTCGGAAGAAACCGTTATCCGCCGGTCTGCATCAACAACGACGCGGTTTGCAGCGGAAGCTGCGGCGTTCCTGCGGTTTAGATCCGACACATGTTCCCCACCGGCAAGCTGACCCTCTCTTGACCTGCTTATGACGATAATATCAGTGATCGCATTGTATAACATCAAGCCATTTAATATAACCATAAATAAAAATATAAACTTTAAATATAAAACACAAATAAAAACTTTGTTTTAAATAAAGGGTTGTTTTTAATTGATAAGTTTGATCACTTTATTATCTGTTAAGATAATAAAGCTGAACGTTTCCATTAAGTAATAAAAACGTAAAGAAAACGTTATTTTGAAAGTTCTAGTAAGTTCTAGTTCTATTTTTAGACCTTGTAGTAACATTATTGCTTGGTTACAAGAACGTTCCTCAGAACGTTTTTAAAACGTTCCACTAACAACTTAAGAGTAACGTTTTTGATATGATATATAACGTTAAAAACATTTAGCTAACGTTACTTGAAGAACGTCTTTGATAACTTTGAGATAACTTTTAGGGAACGTTAGCCAACGCTATGAGAACGTTTCCTGTTAGCTGGGTTAACATAAAAGACATGGATTAGAATCATAATTTCACTCCTTTGAGATAGGATTTTGTAGTCTGGTCGTTTGTGTAGCTTATATATTAGGCAATATTATAGGCAATAGCTTATTATAGGGCAATATTTGTAATATATTTGCATATATAATCATTTATTGTACAGTCACTGTACTCATATGGCAATAACTATACAGAGACATTTTGAATAGTTTTACTTTTTAATGCTTTTACACCATAACAGCCAATATAAACATTGTCCATATAGTGCAATATATTGTCTGAATATGCCTGCTTGCACAAACTAAAACACATGATGATCACAGTAAAAAAATATATTACATCAAAATCCAACATCTTTAACACATAAACATCCAGCAAAACAAGTAATGACACAAACATGTAGGTGTACAGTATGCACAAATATTTCATGTAGCTTTGCATCTTGCTCAGGGCTGAAAACTGCTGTTATTGTCACAGACATATTTGTGCAGAGGTATAGACCTACATACTATAGCAAGTGATTTAAAATGTCACACATATAAGGCAGCGATGACAAAAAGGCCTGCTCCCGTTTATTTTTGTATTGTAACATGCAACGGTCATTTCAGTCTCTTTGACTTTATTATGAACGGGTCTTTGGCACAGAGTCTGTGGACTGCACGTCGTTTGTGATTTTGTTGGTGAGGAGATTTAGTCTTTTTACCAAAGACTGTTCTGGACTTCCAGTCTCATGGTGAAGTCAGGGCCCCGCACTCACTCTCGAAAGCAACACAAAGAAACTTCACTGTCCCCACTTGCTCGGCTGAGCTGATTCACAAGCTGTCCCTCTCATGTACAGTTTCTTAGTGGCTCTAGCTGGTGCTGGTCTAGCTTGCCGTTCTGATACCTCCTTTGGCTCTTGAGTTCTTCATCTGGGTATTTATCTGAGTGTATCCGTCCGACTTGTTTCCCGATTCGTTGTGCTGCCTCGAGTATCTTTTGCACTTGCAGGAGGTCACCACTGTGATCTTGTAGGTTCTGGTGGTGCCATCCTGACACTGGAGCTGAATCCGTT
>JAZGTJ010004537.1:0-30526 GCA_036877575.1 Botia almorhae
ATCTGGAAGCCAATCAGAAAAACAGGCTGATTCCAGGTCAGAGTGTGCAGAGAGGAATTGGAGATACAACTCTATTGATCTTCACATCTCTGACATCTCCACACACGTCAGGACGATGTCCTGGAAACTGACGGTCAAAGGTGATGTGTGTGTGTGTGTGTGAAAGTTGATAGGCTCTGCAGGTTGGTTTTCTTTTATAGTATGCTGCTATAATTGGGATTTTCTGAGTGTGTGTGTGTGTGTGAGGGTTTGTCTCATTGCTGTATCTGTCTGACAGCACGGCAACACACTGTCTGCTGTCTGTCACTTCAGATCCTCACACAGGAAACAGGGTTGAGATGTGCACCATGTGGCTCAGGAGGGCTCTCGACACTCATTACCGAATAATCATCACCATTCTCACGTTACGCTCATTACGAGGGGAAAAATAGGATGCGAGTTATTTGACTTTTACACTGTCATTGTTTCCTTCTCTGTTAACAAAGATTTTTTGATATGCTGCACAGGAATGAAAGAGAGGAAGCGTGTTGAATTATAAGCCGACAGATACTCTGACTGTACTTAACTAATGCTGAATTAATTATGATTTGTGTTTAGCTGACAGCTGAATAATGTAGATGAATCTGATTGTGTCGTGCTAAACTAATAAAGCAAGACAACTGCAGAGAAAAGTGTGACACCCTCACTGATGTCATCAGTGAACTTTATCTTCACAAATGTGTCACATTTGGCAAATATACAACGTAGGACAGAATTTAATGGTATAATGAATTGCTTAATTGGACGACATCAATTATGACAATAAAAAGAATTCTCAATAGTTCTTAAACAGCAGTCATGTGACATGCGTGTGGATCTGGAGAATGTAAACAGACATGTTTATTTTGTCTGTGTGTGTTTGTAAGAGCAGGTGGCCTGATGACCCGCATCATAACAGAGACACAGAATAACAAACAAATACAGTAAGATCAAAACCAACTGCTGCCTGTATTCTTATCTGTCAGCTGACACACACACACTGACACACACACACTGACACACACACACACACTGACACACACACACTGACACACATACACTGACACACACACACTGACACACACACACTGACACATCTTTGTAAGAACATTCAATTACACAACAGAATCTCTAGCACTTACCCTAACCTTAACCATGTCAGCTAACTGCTCAACCTAACTTACCCTAACCTTAACCCTAAAACCAAGCCTTGACTCTTAAACAGCCCTTTACAGAGGTGTCAGAAAATGACCCTCCAAAATGTCTCACTTCACTCTCTTTGTCTGGGTGCTCACACTGGTATCTAAATCTATAACTGTTCTAACACACTGTCTTTAATAATGACAATATTGATCTGAAACTGACTGAACAGAGGGATGAGAAACTAAATGGAAACTCAATTGGTGTCCTTGCTCAGTTTTTTTTTCTTTATTCTGTCTCTTATAATGTTACTGCTATTGACACAATGAATCGAGTACATGTTCTGTACTGCCTGAGGGGCGATCTTTGTCAGAAATGTTTCATCTCTCTCTCTCTTTCTTTCTCTCCCTCTCAACATTAGAGGTTTAATAAAGAGGCCTGAAGGTGAGTAGATTATTTTTTTCCACTGCCAGATCCTCACCTGCACTGTTCCACCTGCAGTCTCACCTGTTCTTACCTCAGGGCCTCAGCACGGAGCAAAAAACACCAACCACTGAGGCCCAGCACGCAGCTCAAGCTTGTATGATCTGCAGGGGGCCTCACGACGGAGTTTGCATGTTTCTGCGAATAGGGCCCAGCACGGAGCTTGACACTGACATCACATGTGGCTTTTTTTTGGAATAATGTTTTGGATTGGCAGACGTCTCACCTCCCGCGGGGGATGTCAGTGTCATCTTTTTTCCAGCGTACGGAAGGCTGCGGGTCACCCCGCACCTGACAGCGAAACTCCACCGCCTCTTCCTCCAGAACCACCTGGTTAATGGGTCGCCGTAGAAACGTGGGCCTTTCTGGATGACACACAGATGGATAAAGGACATTAGGAACTCTGAGAAACTCATGGTGACTCAACACTGACTCATGCTAAGATGAAGTAAACAGGGGTTCGTGTTTGTGTGTCCTGGCATGTTTTATGACTAACGTGAATCCACAAGTATAAAAGGGAAATTTAACAAAAACACTCTCAGGATGGAAAAAATGTCACAATTCTAACTGTCCCACGAGTAGTTGAACGTCAACTCACCTGCTTGCAAAAGCATTAAATACAAAAACATTCTTAGTCCACAACACAAACATTTTCAACATATGTTTTTCTAATGGTGAGAATATCTGAGAATGGTTACCAGGACGATAAACACAAAGTACAGAACACATACCAAACACAGTGACCTGGGCCGTCTCACTGTCTCTCTCGCCCACCATGTTGGTGCCCACGCAGATGTAGATGCCTGTGTCAGTTTTCCTCGTTCTGGAAATCATCAGCTTCCCTCCATGGATCTGCAGAGGAACATCACAACAATCTGAATAATCTAAACTAAAATATGTATTATAAAATTGAATCTTTATTTATTCACACACAAACACACCCGTTGGAATCTGTTGGGGCAATGGTGGCAACACTCTCTATGGAGCTTTGTGGGTTATTTGCTGGTTTCAAACCAGATCTTTGCATCCAGTTCTCACCTTGATCCTGTCATCCTTCTCATCGATTCTGACTTTGTCTTTCTTCCAGTAGATGGTGGGTTCTGGGTGGCCGCGAGGAGGTACACACTCCAGGATGGCCGGTTCTCCAGCGGCGACAACCACATCTGTTGGGTTCTGTCTGAAATCATCTCGTAACACTGACAGAGCGAGAATGAGAGAGAGAGACAGTGAGATTAGCTTATTCTTTAACCATTTATTATATTACACATATTACAATAGAGTGCATTGAGGTTCTACATTTTATTAGCATGTATGTTGCCTGCGAATCGAACCCATGGCCATTAAACTAACACAATGCTCTAACCATTGTGCTACAGTAACACATGTGCCCCTTCTGTGAGCAGCACAAATGAATGCTTTATGAATGAACGCTGCCAAATTTCTAGAGTTTGGTCATCAGGTTTAAACTGCTCTCTACCTGTGACATTTCTACAGTTTATGACTTCCTCAGAGTGCACGCAAACATTTAATATGCCTAATTACATTTTCATCCCTCTAAAAGCCTGGACTTAAACCTCCCTCATCGTTCTGTCTCTCACTTTGAGAGATGAGACTCACATTAATATTTATATATTGTTCCTGTTCCTGTTTCTGGACCTCGCAACCAGACAGTCTCAGATTCAACCAGTCCAGAAACCTTTGGTATGATAACAATATTCACTAGTCTCTGGAAATAACTGCAGAAATAACTGTTGACACTTTCACAAAGTGTTGAATTATAGAGACCTGATGAGCTATTCTTATGATATAATAGCTATTCTTATAAGCTATTCTTATTTATTTGTACCCATCATGCATTGCAGTGCCGGTAGCTTGTGCCTGCAGTAAAGGTCAGAGTGGAATCACAGTGCACGACTAGCCTGCAGCATGCTGTACGTGTAGCACACTTTACAACAACACAGACCGCGAGCGAGGCAGATGCCAGATGTAAACAGATGAGCGTTTTCTGTCTGTTAGAAGCAGTGACAGGGTTTCATCTGAGGACCTGTTCAGAGGTTCACTACAGTATCTCTGATGTTTCTGATGTGGTGTTTCAATGAAACAGTGTAAATTTGTCACTTGGAGAGAAATAGCACATTTCTTCTGCACTGCTCCCGGCTCTGTGTGTGTTGTGTGTGTGTGTGTGTGTGTGTGTTACAGGCAAGACTAATGTACAACCACTGCCCAGTCCACAGTGGGTATAAAAGCAGTTCCATTTGTTTGCAGGCTATATCAGCTCTCTTATGAGTTAGAACCCCACTGACCCCAGAAAACCCCTCAGGCACACACATACACACACACAAAGATACATTTCTTGCCTTCATCAACACCATCATCCCCATTCTTCTGTCTGAATGCCTAAACGCAGGCGCTGACAAGCTGAGCAAACACTCATGCCTTTATCCCACAGCTACACACACACACACACACACACAAAATTCCCCCTCACACAGCGACCAAACACAATCTTACCCACAGAGCTTCTCACTGTCCATTCATGCTCAGACATGTTTTACTATGATGTGTAGAGTGTTCAGGTTAGCTAAAATACAGGTGTAAAGTTTTAAAACCTGAATAAAACAAACCCCTCTCTTTCAATGACAACGCCTCAGTCATTAGTCTAACAAAATCACTGCTAGCCAACCTGCTAATGACGTCCTCCTCATGCTAACACCTCAGACTGAACCCGTCTCCAGAATACACGCTCATCACAAAATAGAATAATTAACTCCTAATGAATCTCACTGTGTTCTTTTGTCTGTGCTCTACACGCTCCCCAAATTCAATTTAGCATAATACTCCCGGCCTTTATGATAATGTATAGCTCATTAAATTGTTCGCCAAAAACTCACTTGCTTGAACCTCACTCAAAGTAAAATTACTGTGATACTGCTGAAAAGCAAAGACAAAAAGAGGATGACATAGGACAGGAGAGTTAAAAAAGAGGAAGATGGGGAAAAAAAGAGTATGATGATCAGTTACATAATCTCGTGGTTTTCCTATAATATTCCCCATTCTTACGACATTACAGACAAACTGCTTTTGTGTCTTTAGCCTGATGTGAACAAATTCTGCCATTATGTACCAGCACTGGACACCAGCAGGAGTATGATGGGTATGAATAATCCAGCACGTGATCAGATAGCAGCAATTTTTATGATCCTTCTATTGTATTAAAATTAACATCTTGAAGATTCTATAAGGGGTATAAAAACTCATGAACACAACTGTATATACACCATACTGCATTATCAAATGTGGCTCATCAGAATGTAAACAAACACAGAAATCATGCAGAGATATTTTCCTGCAAAGGCTTAAAACATTGAACATGAAGACCAAAGGTCAGAGTGTGACCCCTGTTGTCTGATTGTTTCCAGGTCATTGAAAGGTCACTATGATGTAATGACTTTTTAAATTGCCCGTTTCAGCTTCACTAATAAAACACAGGGGGAGACATTTAGCAGGGGGACACAGAATAAGACAGTTTTATCAGAACAGAGAAACAAGCACATGATTGTTCTCACTGATCTCCAGCAAACTTATATGAAGGTTCGACAGTCTGAGCAGCCAAGTGAGAGAGATAAGAAACTCACAAGAGACTCACGCACACATTCATGGCAGAAAAGAGGAGAGAGGTCTTCCTTCTGTTCCGCAGAAAGACAGATGTAAAAGAAGGTGGTGCAGCTGCTTTTGCATATCTTCTGTTTGTGTCATGATGAGATTGTTGAGGTTCAGACCTGTAGCATTGAGAAGATCTCACACCTCTCCAGAGAGAGCATAACCTTCACCTCTGTGTTTACTTTACCTAAACCCACATCAAACTGAGTCACAGAGATTAATCTATAAAACCATTGCTGTACTGTTATCATAACAGTCACAGAATATAACTGTTTATAGTTACTGTGTAGATGTTATTGTGTGCAATTAATTAACACCCCCATCCTTCAAAAAACAATGCAGCTTAGAAAAGTTAAAAACTAAATAACACTGCACACATTAAAAAATGCATGCAACGTTTAATGTGACATTTAAAAGCTCTTTGTTCTTGTTCCTCACAGGGGGAATTTAACACTGAATGGCAGTGAAGGGTGGAAGTTAAAATCTATCGTGCTGACAGAAATCATTTTTTCTGCAAAATCATTTTCTTGTCATCTTGACATCTTCCTTCCAATGTCTTGAATGACTGCTCTCACACAGAAACAGGCGACATGAAGTTTGATTTTTCATAACAAAAGCTTGAATGGAGGAGAGGCGGAACCAACAGCAACAAATACATCTTAGAAAACTGACGGGGGGGTGAGTGGAGGGGGCTTTAAATTTGAAGAATACCTCAGGCCAGCTGTGACTGTATAACACAGCCCTGTTTCTCTCTATAAAAACATAAAAAATATTATTCAGGCTCAATTTAACAGAAAACAGAGGCCTTACTGTTCGGAGTCTGTTCGGAGTCTGTTCAGAGTCTGGGTTCTTTTGTAGACCTTGTTCTTCTGTTTAATAATAACTTACAGTCTAAACACAGGTCCGGTTCTCAGACAGGATGTGGGTGACATTTCAGAGCTGATGATGATGATGGAAGCGAGCGGAGCAGATGAACGAGAGACTCTGTGTGAGGACGTCCTGACAGATCTCAGCAGCAGAGGCTGGGACAGTAATTGTGATGTTCTACATCAACACACACACACAGAGCAAACACATGATGCTCTCTGCTCCAGTCTGTCAGACACGATCAATACATCCTACATCCTGTAATGAGGCAGCGCCTCTCCCTCTCTCCCTCTCTTTTTCCATCTCATGATTATTCCTTCTTTCTTCCTGATCGATGCAGTTCCGGATCCGGGTTTGGTGTAAGGCACACCGCAATTAGAGCAGCTGCTAATCTTCCTGCTGTCTGTCTCTCGCTCACCTTCCATTATTTATAACAGAAACCTCTTCAGCAACACTAATGCAATCAAACAGAATTCAGAGGTATTAGGACAGTTAAACACTCGACCGGGGTTCGAGAGCTCATGAATGCCCCATACTGTTAATAAAATAATTTTTTTACATTTTACACAATATCATCACAATATAAAAACTCAACAAATTAAGTTTCACACTGTGTCACTGCATGCTGGTTTCCAAGTGAGGACAGAACCTCAGGGGTGGAACCAGGGCAGATGTCTGGTTAGGAGGGGTGACTGAGAGGTCATTGGGTTCAGACAGGTCAGCTGTGTATTTACCCTGACAAAACTCACAGATGAGGACAAATGAAAACATGATGACATGTCCCTTCTTACACACTTCAAAGTCAATCTATCCCAACCTACAGGTCAAAGGTCAAGGCATCAGGCAGTGGAAGGAACCAGGCTGCCATCTCACCTACATCTGTTTATCAGCACAGACGGTCCTGCTCTCTCAAACAGAAGGAGAAACACAGAAGCGCAGAGGTCAAAGCTAATGGCTGTCAATTACAGGCACTTAATCTTTAGTGCTCAGCAGAAGAGCTGGACAGGAACACACGAGCAAACAGAGACAACGAGGAGACACTGAACAGCCTCAAATGATCCAGACGGTGATTAGACGCCCAGAGCCTCAGAGGAGAGAAACACAAACAGTCACTAACAAGAAACTACGTGGATGAGAACTTCACAACAGGGTGTTGACTGAAAAGAGTTGATCCCTAATCAGCCACTGGAGAAAGGACATCGTGTGTGTACACTAGCAGGTGGTGTGTGTGTTGCAGTGGGCCGGGTGGTGCATGCGGCAGAACTCGCTATCACATGCACATCTGTATATGTATGTGTGTGCATGCACATGCTGTTTTGCAAGTAAACAACACAGCACAGGCTTTGTTGTGTTAAAGTGTCTGTCTGTCTGTCTGTCTCTCTATCCATCCTGTATTAATTTCTGTCAGCAGATTTACTCTCTCCAGGATTATCACACATAATCACACTAAAATCAAACATGCTGACAGCTTGTGTAACTAAATCGCTTAATGTAATGATTCAATTCTCATGTCATTATTGCACATCATATCAGTCTGTGCTGTTTTTATGGGTCAGTGTGGTCTCAGCACACTGTGTGTGTGTGTGTTAGGTGGGGGGGGGGTTGGGTGGGCGGGGTTAAGATCAGGGGGGCTAAAGCTTTCAGATGTTTCAGTAATCATCCCACACTGACCCCGCCCCCAGCCTTTGATGAGCACATGTCAGCATGCAAAAACAACTGTCACCCACACACTCACACAGAATTTCTCCTTGTAAGCAGATTGTCATTAAGGAGAACAGCTGGACCAGGGCAGGTCTGATGTCTCTGAGGTTCATCTGAAGATCTCAGCTGTAGCCTTCTGGAGTGCCATTTATTTATCTCTCACACAAACACACACACACACACACACAGACACAGACAGATGTTTTGATCAGATTAGATTGAAGTTTCCCTACATGCCCTGCTGCTCAGGGACAAGAGGATAATACTGTGTTCACTGCATGAGAGAGAGAGAGAGAGAGAATGAGAGAGATGTATCTTTAACCCTCTCTCTCTATGTGGGGTAAATGGGGCCGAATTAGATTCTGGGTGGTCTAAACTGAAGGCAGTCAGAACTGGGCTGTGTGTATGTATGTATGTATGTGTGTGTATATGTGTGTGTGTTCATTAAGCCTCTATGTTCCATGCAGATGAAGAATTGTGTGTGAGGGTCTGTAGAACAGAGCTCTCCTTTTCTCCTTCTTTCAGACACCTCTCCATCCATTTTTTGTACAGCCATTTCAAAATCTGACATGGAGAAGGGGGGGAGAGAGAGAGAGAGAGAGAGTGAAGAAATGTCTCATATCACCACTCATATGTACAGTATCTTTACAGAGAAAATGCACAAACACACACAAACACACACACAGGGTTTCTTCTGTATCTCTGTAACTACATTGTTTTAGCTTTAGCTAAAAAACATCTCATCCAAAAATACATCACACACAAAGCAGCTGTTTGTACTGCCTCTTCCAGTGACTGTACACAATTTATGACTTCTAAATTTATGACAAATCACAATCTACATCACATTTACTGAGCTATAAATAAACTAATCAAAGCACAGGGTCATATTTTAAGAATATTACATGTTGAACAGGAAATACCACTAAAACTAAAAGCTGAAACTGTTTTTGTCAGAATGAATCCATTATAAATCAAAGTCTTTTAAGGCCTGGCATGAAAAACAAAGTCAATGTTTTGTTCTGGATTTTAGCAGGTTGCAGCTTGTCTCAAAGCTCAGAGATACAGATCAAAGAATAACTGAGTTACAGTGTGTTTGACATCTGACCACACATATTTACATGTCAGTATGCACACACAACACACACTCAAGAACACATCTTGCTTAAAATGCATGCTACATGTTAGCTAAAAACCGTGTCGTACTCTGGAAACTGCAGATGGGGGTTGGGGAACATCATCTAAATCTACAATCACTTTGCCCATATGGTTACATTTTTCTGCTGTGGCTTTTGCTGTGGAAGTCATTAATTACATCACTGGTCAACAGAATGAGAACCAGAACAAAACATGTTCAGAACAGCTGGAAATATTTCCTCATGACAGCAAAGAGCGAACAAACAACGACAAAAAGAACATTTCCAAGTATCTAGCGTGTTAGATGTGGCCAATCAGGAAACAGTGTGCTGAAGCGGGACAGACTCAATGAGGGACTAAAACAAGAGCGTGTGGATTATTTTGGGAGAGACGTTCATACACTCTGTTGTACAGAGATCTGTAAAGAGTAGAGCTACAGGCCGGGATTATTTATGAGGTACTGTAAACAGCATTTAATTACAATGTTTCGGGCTTTATAAATGACAGTTTGGCAGAGTGGATGGAGCACAGGAGAGTCAGAGGTTGATTGGACTCTTGATGTGGTGGCTGACCGGGGGCACGGAACACACCCCATAGGGGCTGACGTACTGCTGTGGGCGTGTGTGTATGTGGAACAAGGGCTCTTAAAAGAGAACTGCCTTTTCCAGAAGGCACACAAGTGATGCTGTGTTGTGTGGACAGACAGATGCCAGACAGATGTACACATAAAACATACACATGCACACACTCATTATGTGTCCTAACAGCACCTGTTCTACTCTTGTTATGAAAGCATGTAAATGTCCTTGTCACTCTCACACACTCATACACACACACGCACGCACACACACATGCCTCCTGCAGGGGCCGCACACATATGCTGTCCAGGAGATGTCTTGGGTGAGAATTTGTCCCTAATTACCCCACTTTGTGTGGGTGAGGCGGGGCAGGAAGGGCTCTCCTAACCAACAGGATATAGTCAGTTTGACATGGCAGAATTATTTAAAGCAGCATGCGGCTGTGAAACAAGAGACATGCGACGCTTGTGTGTGCAAATGCAACAGAAGATGAACAGTGTGTGTGTGTGTGTGTGTGATTTTCTATGAATAAATTAAATTACTTTAATATTATTTTCATTTCTATGAACAAAAAATACTATTCAGTCTGTTTTAACAAAAACGCAGTCATTTTCATTTGGATGACTTTTATGATGCCTATTGCCTTTTTTGCAAGTATTCAGATTCAAATGATTTCTTATTCAGTTTTGTTATGTAGAAAAGTGTCCATGAACTTCTTAAGATAAAGTGAGGCTTAAAATTTAGCGTGGTCAAGTAAAAAAAGAAACAAATTTGCTTTTTAAATAATTACTTTATTACAATTTCTTTAACATTCTAGCTTAACAACACTGAGATTTTGACGTGATGTTTTTGTATTCCTCCCCCATCCTTATTCTTTGCCCTTAGCTGACATTGCCTGAGAAAATTAAAGTAACAAGCTCTTTTCTGTGGTGTTGCTGAGGGCCATCAGCTCCCGCAGAGCTGGAGACAACAGCCACAAGCAGCGAAAACACAGTGAAAGTGACCCACTCAAAGTGAGAGAGAGAACAATAACACTCAGAAGCTGAGATTGACCTTCAGAAAGCCACGTCCTAATTTCAAAATGATGAGGAGAAACAAGAGGGACGGGAGGTTAGAGGAGATGAAATTGCTTGTCTGAGCCATCCTTCAGCAGGATTTATGGTGAGGAATAAAGCATGACATGAAGCCTCAGAGGAACGCAAGAACTCAAGGTCCCTCAGACCACACGCACACTTAATCAGGTCCTGACCTTCTCATCTCCTGCAGGACCAGCAGAGGTGGAGATCTGACCAGCTCATATAAACAACAACAGCAAAAAGATTCAAAGCAGGTGAGACATGCATTTACTGAAGACTGCTTTTAAAATGTCTATCAAAAAGGAAAGAACCAAATTAGCATTTTTGCTAACTCATTGTTATGGCTAATAATATCTTATTAAACAGGCACAATTCTCTTTATGATACTCAGTGCACTGAATAGCATCAGTCGTGGTTCTCAGTGCAGTAAGATACATGCAGTCAAAACCTCGTCTAACAGAACCGTCACAACATGTTCCTGTCACCAGAGACATCAGCACAAAATAACAGCTAATTTCATTTTCTCTTCCATTAGGGAAACAGTGAAGTAATAATACCACACCTTCCCTAACGTCTTCTTCTGTGGTCTTCTACCAGCGCACAGAGCTCACCGGCGACAGTGACCCACTCGCTAGCTAATAAAGTCGGCATTAACCGATAAATTCTGATAATACATCACTAGATTATCATATCTGCTTTCTGATAAATGCCGAAGTCTGGAACTTGGAAACATTCAAATAGCTCAAATTTACACTAATTGTGACGCAACGCTCAGAATTCATTTTTGAATAAAACACATTGACTTTCCATATAAATCCAGACGTCTGATGACCGCCTGAACTAGAGCCAAGCAATCTTTACACTGGCCTTTAATTACAGCCCCCTGTTGTGTGTTGAGCGTGTGCCTGCAAATGGAGCAAAGGATCATGGGAATTGGAGTCCAGGGGGGCATGTGTTGTGAACTGGCAGGTGAGCAAGTCCAGACTGGCTGAACTACAGGACTGTGTTTGCACAGCTGTTGATAGAAGTATTAATTCTCCAGCTGCCGGCCATGACAGGAGATCATGACCCCACCTTCATCCTCAATGATCTGAGCAATTACACCGTCTAACTGACCCACACACACATTAAACACACGTATGACAAACAGAGACATTTCATTTTTAAAAACACCTGCACCATGAGATTATTCCTGTAAACTGGACATTTAAACTGATTCACTGGGCTGGGGGGACAGTCAGAGAAAAACTCCAACAGTTAGCTGCTAAATACAGTCTGTCCCCTGCAGGGCAAAGAAAACCTCCATCTGTCCTGTAGTGGAATCACAGAGGCCGGCAGTTAGTGAGGGCTACCCCCGATCAAGAGATACTGCTGGGCAGATCCTGAGGGAGGGGGAGAGTGAATCAACTTCCTGCCCTGTTTTCTCCCACCTCTCCTCAGTCCCCGCTCTGTCTCTCACTTCCTGTAGTGAGACAGAAAGGCTCCGATGATCAGCGATTTCACAGCTGACAGACTGTTCTGTGCTTACATTTGATACCATCTGTATGAACAAAGACAAGAGTGAATGAGAATTTGGAGACATCTCACTGCTTCCCAAAGGAATGACAACTGAAAGAGAGAGAGAAAGAGAGAAAGAAAGAAACTTTTTACATTCTGGTGACATCTGGTGAATCTTTTCTATCCTCAGATCCACATCAGAACTGTACCCAACAACATCTGCAGCACCACTGGATCTTCTGGATGTCTCTGTCACACTGCCAGGGGCTTGATCTTTATCCTTCTTCTCCATTACCTATGACCCAGCCAACCCCCCCACACACCCCACCCTCCCCCTGAGGGGCTGCATCAGCTGGGTCGAGCTGAGGAGAGACTGCAGAATCAATGACAGTGGAAACAGCCCTATAATGTCCTGGATTAATGATGAGAAACTTGGCGTCACCCTACGAGCTTCCAAACATTCATCACCGTGAAGGCCAGCTGGCAGATCTCAGACCCCTCCTGACCCCACGGGCTTGATCATGGAAAAGGGACTCTGCGTCACTGGGGTGTTACGTGAGTGCCCAAAATAGCTGAGATGTCCTCCTGTTCTGCCCTTTTAAGCTTCATACTGTAATAATCTTTGGAAAAAAGGGGTTTTGTGGTAGAGGAGAAAAACAACACAGATTAAAAGGCAACCATCTTCCCTCAGCCCAGAGCCTCAGAGCACTTTCAGACAGGACTAGAGAACTATCCATCTTCAAGCCCTGAAGGGTTTCTAGTAATTCCAGACCAGTAATGTGTTTAGGAGGAAACATCACACAGGTGTCATTATGAGAGATGTTACGTGTTTCTGAGAATGTATCTGTCTGCTGTTCTATGACTCTTTTCTGAAGTCTTAAGCAATAAAGTCCCTGTATGCAGAACATCCATCAGCTGTATGCAGAACTTCCATCAGCTGTATGCAGAACTTCCATCAGCTGTATGAAGAACTTCCATCAGCTGTATGCAGAACTTCCATCAGCTGTATGCAGAACTTCCATCAGCTGTATGAAAAACGTCCATCAGCTGTATGCAGAACGTCCATCAGCTGTATGCAGAACTTCCATCAGCTGTATAAAGAACTTCCATCAGCTGTATGCAGAACTTCCATCAGCTGTATAAAGAACTTCCATTAGCTGTATGCAGAACATCCATCAGCTGTATAAATAACTTCCATCAGCTGTATAAAGAACTTCCATCAGCTGTATGAAGAACTTCCATCAGCTCTTTCTATTAACTCATGCTGGTGACCCAGAGCTGTCTAAAATAATAACACTCAAATATAAAGCAACTGTTTCTCCTGATTCTACATCTACAAACCCTTCACTGCAAGTGAAGAGCAGTAAATCTCTGTCTTTACTGGCATTAGGTGAAGTATGGACAGATGCTGGATTCTGCAGAGTGAGGCTGAATGGGGAAAGCAATTAGGAGTGTGACACCATCAGGACTGCAGGTGTGCAGAGCAGTGATAAGCATGAAGCATTTCTCACCCACCACCTTCCCCCAACAACCTCTCTTCTGCCTGGACCACAAACAGCCTCCCTACCAACCGCCAAAACTGTCTGGCAGCGTTACACAAGGAGAATGGACGAGGATAAAATCATGCATGTGCAGTTCTGCAGAAGGAGAGGTTTACAGTATGACATGGACTCCTGCTTGCCAAAAAGAGTTTTCTGTGGCTATTTGTATTATCTTTTATTTTGGCTAAAGGTCTGTGTTAATGGGTTATGTGAAATCATTATGCAGGAGCTGTTTTTTTACAAAAAAAGACAAATACCGCCAGATAAACCACAGAAAGGGTTCAGGAACAGGTGCAGGAAAATGAAAAGATTGCTGCTGAGACAGAAATAATGTTTCGGGAAAATGACTGTGACTGTGTGTCTCACAAATAAACAAATACAACAGAAGGAGAAGAAAACTACACACACACATTATTACAGCAATAAACCAGAAAGCCTAAACTGCACATGAAGAGAGACTGACATCATACTGGGCATCTCTAATCACACAATCATCCAGAAGTCACATTCATTCTGTCAGCACTTCTCCACTCAAGGTCCCTGAACACCAGGAGCCCTCCTCCACCTGCTGCACCTATCCGTGTGTGTGTGTGTAGGTGTGTGTGCGTGTGTGTGTGTGTGTGTGAAGTATGTGAAGGAGTGAACATGCATACAGATGTGCAGGTTCCACCACTTGACACATCACTGACACCTGAGTGTGCTGGAGAGCTCGTGAAGGGACGTGCTGCCATCTCTCCAGCACAACACACACATTGTCATGTGACATTTACCCAAGTCACTGTCAAACAGAAAGGTGTGTGTGTGTGTGTGTGTATGTGTTGCCCTTTACCTTCTATTTAAGCTTTTACTGAAGGTGTACACACACACACACACACACTTGTACACACGTGATCTAGAGATTTAGGGACAACCATAAAAATACAGAATGTGTGAAACCTGAAGGTGGAAGATGAAGGTGGAAAACAGTTAAAGCTCCACAGAAATACATCATTTCCACAGTTTTCTTATCTGAAGTTAACTGGAGCTGTAAGTTTTGTTAATTGTACGGTCTGGTCTAATGAGACCGCTAGATCTTGCAGTACATCAGGAGAAGTCTTTCAGTTGTCTTGTATGCTAAAAATTAGTTCTGTGTTATTGCAAAACTGGACATTTTGAACATTCCTAAAACTTTGAAAACATCTCTTATGATGTTTCTTATTGTGACTGACAATAGACAGCGTTGTCTGCTTCATTAATTGAACCATGCTGCCCAACCGCGTGAAGTCCTGAGGCTCTGCTTCTGACAGAGAGGTACTGCCTCCCTCTCCATCACCTGCTTGGCTCTGAAGTAAAGTTTAATTGGCAGACAGTAATCTAATGTTTGGAGATTAGTGAGGGCACTGATAACCAAACACAGCACACTGGAGAGATGCCATCCTCACAAACAAACAAGCGCATTTAATGAGCTGATGACTGCGCAACGACAGAGAGAGAGAGAGAAACAGGTGTGTCTTTATTGACAGGGCACTTATTAGCATGTAAGCCTCTCTTATCAGCACTGTGCTGCTGTTAATAAACACAACAATCACCACGAGCGCTGACAGTCTGCTGCTCATGATAAACTGCATGAAGACAGAGTCAATACCTGATGTGTGTGTACATTATATATTCCTAAACTCTACATAGCAATTAATAGTGCAGGGACCAAGTATAGGCTACACACACACACATTACATTACAGAAAATATATATTTGCACATATATAGACATGCTTTGCAGACTAGTAAATGCTCTAAAAATGACACACTTCTTGATAACACACACACTGAACTGACTTTCTATCAATGTATGTGTGCTACAAGGGCAGATATTTGCTAAGGTAAGCAAGTGTGTGTGTGTGGCCTGTAACTTCTAACAGGACGTCCAGGTCACTTGTGGTTCTGTTCTTCCTCAGAGGACATGCTGAGATGTCAGAGGTGATCTGTACTGAAATCTTTCCAGCAGAAACAGCAGTTATTAATCCACAGAAGATCTAACGAGGAACCACAGCTCACACTTAACAAAGAAATACAGTTTATAAATGTCAGAATGAATTTTAAAGCAGATATTGTGTACCTGCTCTCTTTCCTCATCGTGTTCAGCAGAGCTTGACAGAAACACTTTTACTCTGATAGATTTTAAATAGGCTCTTTATGGGCAAGAAAACTTCTACAAAATGAACATTTGGAGGCCACTAACACAACATAACTTCTGTTTGCCACAATCACTAAAGCAATGACTGCCGCCTGCGCCTTTAACCAAACATATCAATTTACAATTTAATCACAAACTGCCAGACTGTGACCAGGAAGAGCGTTTGATTTCTCAAAACAAAGCAAACATGTAGTGCACTCTGGTCAACACACACACACACACATTCTCAGCCTGTGGCAAAAGTTCACTGACTGTCGGTGTCATTTATTGGTGTTTGTGTGTGCGAGACCCTGTCTTGCTTTCCAGACCTCAGCTGTGGGTCTACAGCACAGCAGGTGGACGCAGGAGGGAGGAGAAGATGCAGAGAGGAAAGATCAGGGCTGTTGTAGCTCTAATTGAGTCCTCTGGGCCTCAGCTCTTCAGATCAGAAGCCTTGTTACACAAATCCGGTTTCATGCTTTCTTAACAATGGGATTTGGGAATAAGGGATTTCTTGTCTTGGGGGACACTTTCCTAACATCACTCCCATACCCCCCCACTCACACTCTTCTGATGTTTGTTACCCCTTTTTACCTCCCCAATGTCGTTTCTACGATTTAAATCCAACTGTATCAACAGGATAAACGCTGGTGGTTAGCCTGTTAACACACAGAAACGATTGCTTAGAAAAACACAGGGGACCTTACAAAGCAAGAGAAAGAATACAGAGCAACTTGGAAAACAAGCAGTGATAGTGTTAAGCCGATAAACAGACATTTAAGGACTAATTAAAACAGATTTGTTTTAGAACCGTGTGTGTGTGAGAGAGAGTGTGTGTATCTATCCTGAAAGCACACATCAACCAAAATGAACTGAATATTGCTGTAAAAGAATGTAGGTCAAAAGTAAGAAATATCCCACTTTAGAGAACAAGACACACTGCTCAACAAAACCACACATACACACATACTGTATACACACCCTATACAGACAGACACACACACAGTTGCCTGGCAGCCACCTCTGGGGTGTAATAAAACAAACGGCAGTGATGGATTGCTAATAAGAGCAGAGAGAGATTTGACAGTCTGTGGAAAAATACACACACTTTGCAATTCTGACATGTTTCCACTGCATTTCACTTCATGACGTTAATGGACAGGTGGAAAATAAATATGCAGGTATTAGTTCTGGTTTTATAGCCAATCAGAATGAGCTTAGTAGCCAATCAAATTCGTTTGACTGACTACACACACACTACACACACATAAACACAGCTGAACAATGCACATAAACACAGCAGGCCAACACAAACACATGCAGGTTTACATTACAAACTACACACACAGGCTTTAAAATACACACACACTTCATTACAGGTGACCTGGCAAATCCGTTGACCTCCTCTGGCCCCATGCGGACCAGAGACACAATGTGTGTGTGGTTCTTTATCTACAGTCCAAGTTCATTTCCAGCTGTCATGAGCTCTTATGTCTGTTTACATGTGACTGTACAACCCCGTGAGGGGTGAATCGAAAGAAAAAAGAGCAACTTGAAAAATCTATTTGCCATTAGTTTAAAAATAAACATATTTCTTTGCAACAATACATTCTTTGACAACTAGTCTTGATATCTAATGCAACTTGAATGTATCTTCTCAAAGGATGTTCAGATATTTACAGGAAAACTAGAATAAGGAGTACAGAGTATTTGGCTTGTACTGAAGACCGACTCTCAAGGCAGAGCTCTGGAAACAACAACACCATCAGCTTCACACAGATCAGAGGAATTTATCAGTCCTGATACATTACTCTCAGCTGACTGGCTGTCACCAACTAACCCCGCCCCTGTGCCTTGCTCTGATTCGTGCACTGATCTGTCAGCTTCCATACAGACTCCATAATCACTCAAATCAACACTGACTAAAAACAGAAACTGCATGTAAAAACATTACAGAAGAACTTCATGCTACTCTGAAATTAATCTTTCCATCAATGAAACACATTTATACACACAGCGTATCTTTAGCCTTTAGCCCAAATCTCTCTTCTGTATCATCAATTACAGAACAGAACACACAGCTGTGTTCAAAATGTCATCAATCGCTTGCTTGAACCAAACAAAAACATTAATAAAACATCTTAAAAGGACATTTAGGAAATGACTGTATGAAAATGTTAGGGCCTATCAAGAGGTTTTTGGCAACACCAGTGAATTAAATACCACAGAAATGGCCAGCCATTAAAATAGCATTTTATCTGGCCAGTGTTGAAACTGGTTGAATAAGAGGCCATGGACCTGTCACTCATACTGATTCCTGATTGGCTTGGAGATTTTGACCCCAGGAGATGTGCTCTCTCTCATCTTTAAAGTCAAACACATCTACAGTTTGTCAATAAGCCCCTCACCCATGTTGAGTTTCTACACCCTCTCTTTAGCACCAACCACACACCATCTCTTTTATCTGAATCTGTCATTCCATCTTTTCTGGTCAAAACCAGTTTCCTGTGCAAACTAAAAACATGGCAGGTTGCGCTGAAACAGCCTGATAAATATGCCAAACATATGCAGAGCTAATCAATCTCTGAAGCCATATCTGAAATATTCCTCCTCTTATTCAGAAGTGTGGAAAACAAACTCTTTCCAACATTCCTAAAATGCAACACCAGAATCACCGATATCAGCCGAGAGACCGGATGTGAATGCTTATCAATACTACAAGATCGATTTCATGCAGTTGTGAAATTCATAGATTTTCCATTTAGTAACAGTAACTGTTGACTTACATGCTACTTCTAGAGAGGCATTTCGGCTAACGGCTTCTCCCAGGTAATTACGGGCCACACAGACGTACGAGCCCTCGTCAGGTTTACTGCGACGGCCGTGGACGATGCGCAGGAAGAAGAGGGAGCCGCTGGGCAGCAGCATGCGATGAGATCGAGGGTCATCTTTATCAGTTTCCACTCGTTCTCCATCCTTGTACCACTCCACGGTGGGGGTGGGCCGGCCCTCCGCCTTGCAGTTTAGGGTGGCGGGCTCGCCCTTGGATACGATCAGATCAGATGGGTGTTCCACAATCCGGGGAGGAGAATCTTCCTGACGCAGACGCGATCCTGGAAAACAGGAAATGGAAAGATTAGTAAGACAGTAAGATTGTTTCTATGGTGAGAAGAGGTGCAGCCGTTCTAGAGATGAGAATCTTTTTTTCAGACGCACATGGTTGTTTGGTTTCAGTCTTTTAAATAAAACACACTTTAGCATCTTCACAGTCAGTGTCTCACGTGTTTTATCTGTTATTTCAGCTGTACAGCAAACATACAAAAGCAACATGACCCAAGAAAAGCGATGTCAAAAACACAGCGCGCTCCTCTTATTCAGTCCACTAATTTAGGGTGCCACGCAGTGGACTGGCAAGCCAGTGGGGACTTACTCTCCATGACAGAAGAGCTCAGGCGTTCAGACTCACACTGTTTTAAAATGCTAATCTCCTGAATGTTTTGGCATTTGCTGTGGATAACACCAGCAGCCCGTGCTTGGAGTCTGGCTTCTATGATAACAGCTTGTGGAGAGAGCAGTGTAAGCCTTAACCCTCGAGATAAGAAGCCAGGGGTCATCCTGCATGTACATCACTAGGGCACGGACCAAATGATCCCCCCAAAACCAAACCAATGAGAGAGGCTAAGCTCTGAGATGCTAGGGCTAACATCAGATGAAGGCTGTTAGCTTTACATGCTTCATCAGCACATGGCAGCACAGAAACTGATGTATAAGAGTTTGCCATGTATTCATTCACGCACAGAATATAAGGATGAGAAGCTTTGATGATTGTTTTAGTAATTATTTACATTAGTTCCCCTAAGGTTCATTAGCCCACCAATCAAATCAATAGCCAGAGCTGGGACCCGCCCACCACAGCGAGGCCAGAAACCTCCCCGAGGACCCATCACATTCTGTGCAAGGCTGTGATCAGGTTACCACGGCAACCCCCCAAAGGTGTTCTAATTACACTCTTTCATTGGCCATAAATAAAGGCGAGGAAAGAGGTCATGCTCTGATGAATGGTGTCATCACAGGGTTTAGATGTGGATTATTGTTAATTAAATTCCTATGTGTCTGAAGAAGTGACATCACAGATAATCATTTATGGCTAACTGAGCACTCATATGAGAAAATGTAGTTTTATGTATGACTTTCATTAACACATAAAGGTTTAACTGATGTAGCTGTAAGTCGGCACAGGTCACAGGTGTGTTATATGGTTGCCCCTTAACACAGACCAACTATATTAAGGATAGAAATTATCGTACAGGCACAGAAAGCTCCTCTCTCTCTCTCTCTCTCTCTCTGATCTCACTCACGCTGGTCTGTCAGCAACACATTCATCCTGTCATCACTGTAAAATAAAAAAAATCTCATCTCATTTCATTCTAATTTACTTTAAATGATTCCTCTGTTTCCTGCGAAATGTTCCAGGCAGATAATGTAAAAAGAAACCATTTGAAACAGTTTTTTAGCACACCCTTTATTTATTTTAACAACCCAAGACTCTCGGGTCAGGCGAGCATGCCTTTGAATTTAGCTCCCACAGGTGTGAGTTTGTTTGACTTTTGAAAATGCTGTAACATGCAGCCTTTCATGACACTAGTGTGTGTGTGTGTTTTAACATCAGAGCTATGCAGAGCTTTGTATATGTCTGTGCTCACAGTGTAATAAACGCACACACACACACACACACACACACACACAGGTGTTCTGTGGCACAGTTAGCTCATTCTTTGCATCGCACCGGGGGCTGATGTCTGAACAGCACTGAGATCTTCGTGCAGTTACATAATGGAGGTATAATTGTCTTGTCTTTCAATAATACCCTTCAGTACCTTCAACCCCATGAGCCACGAGTCAAACAAATGTAAAAGAGGAATGAAAGAATAAATGACAGAACAGGTGGATCTGCGAGATCTCAGAAACCTGCACCCACATCCAGCAGCATTTATCACCCTGCTGTCTACAGCCAGTGAAGCCCTAAAGAGCTTCTGAATACATCTCCACAACCAGTTCTGAATACATCTCCACAACCAGTTCTGAATACATCTCCACAACCAGTTCTGAATACATCTCCACAACCAGTTTTGAATACATCTCCACAACCAGTTCTGAATACATCTCCACAACCATTTGCTCTGCCTGGAGAGGGTTGCTCCTCAAAAATGGCCAGAATGGTCAGTTTACTTATTGTGGGCCAGGCTGATGGGCAGGAGATGAGAAGGGTTACAGGGTAAATGGACTACACCCCTCTCCTTCCAAAAACCAAGAGCCATGCCTTCAGCCAGCACCTAGCAACGAACAGCTGGGGTGAAACAGAAATGGGGCAGCAGATAGTTTTTAAGCTGTATTGTGCTAGACTAGCGGGCTCCATGTACAATACAAGACAATCAAAGGAACAGAAAACAGATGACAAACACTAGTTTGTTCCGCTGGTGCTCTGGGACGTCAAGCGTCACCTCGCATTCACCTGCTGAGGAATGAACGCGTGCGCACAAACCAGTACCAGACTGATGCACGTGTATCCTAAAAAAAGGTGATTTTCCATCGAGAATCTCTGTATGTCATTTCCATATGTACAAAATACATGCTTTAATACTATATCATAACTCGCTCGATTTAAAAAATGCTTATTTGGCGACATCAGAAAACCATTAAAACGCCCCAAATGTCCCAGAACATTCGTCCAGATTAAAAAGTGAAGTTCAACGAAGTTTTTCATAAGTGCGAACCACAAACTTCAACATTACCGTAAGACAAAGACAAGCGCATCTATCCTACCAAACTGACTCAAGTGTTCAGAGAAAGTAACTCACCACTCGCTTGGTGAACGTGTAATAATCCACAAAGTATAAGATGAGTTAGAGGACTCATCCTGTCATAGTCCACACGTCCACTCCACACCTGAACTCTTACACGCTGGAGAAGCGCCTCTCCTGCTGGAGGATTTCTGTCAGTCGCTGCTCACATCCAGCAAAATCTCATGAGGAATCACATCCACTCACACTGGTGAGAGCTGAACGCTGTTTTCAGACTGTATTCTCTATCATTCCGGCTCTGATGTTTTTAATTGCTATTCAATCGGTAAAGAAACACCAGGATCAGCGCAAGGGCGCGTAAGCAGCACGAATCTATCCAAACGAAACGCGTAAATTCGCGCACTCAGGTTCCTTCAGAAGGTGCGGAGATCACCTCCAGGATCTTCTCTGCTGATTAAAGTGTAAAGATGTCGTTTTGTTTTATTACAGTCCAGTGTTCGCGTCTAACCTGTACATGAAGTTTAAATCCTCCGCAGCTCTCCTACAGCTCCATCACTGACAGCCCTGCGCGCCTGCACAGCTGCTGGCGAACCAACACTGACGCTCGCGCTGGAGAGGAAAACACAGAGGGGAGGAGAGCAGGAGCGCTGGAGGAGGACGGGGAGGCGGAGGATGCTGTGGAGCGCTCAAAGGTTTCTACGATCTTGGCTCTCACAGCTTTTCCTAGTGTCACCCACAATTTGACCCGAATTGCCACACGGACAGAACCACATGGGTGCCACTGGTCACTGGTCACAGGACCAATCATAGCAACTTATTTCATTAAAAAACTACTGCTAACAGACAAATATATAGGCAGAAAGACGGACAGACAGATATTAATACAATATTAAATATTAAAATTGAATGTGGGTCAAACGCTGAAATCTCAATTCATTACACAGTGACATTAAAAGTCATTTTAAAGGGAAACACTTGAAATAGCTTTGCATTGTTTACAACAAATAAATGGTAAACAGTAAACTTAAGGCGGATTGGTATGGTTTGGTGTTGGTTATTTAAATGAATGTGCCATTGTGCTTTACCCGAGCGCGGGCAGGATGGACGCAGCCTGTCTGGTTCATATCTACCCGCGATGTGGACGAATCTTGTGCGCCCCCTAATGGTTACATTACACAAGGCTGAATCAAACTGACGTCCCGGGTTTGAGTATTACACATATAATATCATCTCAGTGACATTTCGGGTCTAACTGTACACACTGAAACCGCAAAGATAGACGTCAAACAGCCAGTCCAAATGAGACGTTTAAAATTAGCCTCGTTCCCTCAAACGGTTGGTAGAGCTTTGCGCTGACAACGCAAAGGTCGTGGGTTCGAGTCCCAGGGAGCACATGCACTGACAAAATGTATAACTTGAATGAAATGCGTAAATACTTTCCCACCACTGCCCCAGTGAAAACAGAAAGGTGGTTTTTATCACACAGAAGCAAACCAGCTGAAGGAACTACCAGTGTACACAGAGTCACTGAATTTAATCATATCCCAGTGTGTCATTATCTTATGATTGAAAGACGCTTTGAATCCATGAATGAACAGAACCGGATCCTGAGGCCCTGGAGTTAAAAATAAACCTGTAAAACCATCAAACAGGGTCCAGATCTCTGAAGTGTGTTCAGACTTGCGCTGGTTTCTCTGTGTGAGCGAGAGCTTCAAACTGATTTCTGACATCAAAACAAAAGCATCAGTGTTACTGACACTAAAAACAAATATCTGCTTCTCTTTAAAACTCGGTCACACATCCGACCCCTGCTGGGTTACACACACTTCTGCAGTGTCAGGTCTTTTAACAGAGAGCTCTCAGCAGGGGTGTAATGATAGCTTTGACTCTCTGCAGGATTTTTCACCTCTGTTTGTTTGCAGAGGCATGTTAGAACCTGTGGGGTTTTTCTGCTGTGATGTTGAGTTTGTGATGAGCAACATCAACACATCAGATTCAGTGATCTTCTCTCTAAGAACACTTGTATGTTGTACAAAAGAGCACTTAAAATATTTTTCTGTGTTTGGTTACGAAATCAATAATTATTTAAGGTCCAAATGAATTACAGGAACTTACAGTCTCACTATTTATCTGAACAGAAATTTAAAAGGAAACTGCGCTGGCTAAACACTTCAGTAACTGTTTAGTTACTGTCAGCAGTTGGTCTGGGTGTTGGGAAACAGGTTACTGTTAGTTACTGTTAGTTACCTAGTAACTGTTTAGTTACTGTCAGCAGTTGGTCTGGGTGTTGGGAAACGGGGTTCTGAAGCACCACAGGCAGTGTGTCTTTATGAACTACCCTCATGTCTGTGATGTCTAAAACAGACAACTATAATAAACACATGCAGCAGGCCATATTTCTCCTGTCACACCTGGAATACAATGACTGTCTTCCTATGATAAATATATATCATAAGTCATCAATTATAAACTGCTAAATGTTCCACACGTAAATGTTGAATGTTCCACACAAACAACAAACCACACATACACTATATTAAAAGTCTGTATTCTAAGTTATAATAATAAACTTATATTGATGTAAACCAACTACAGTATATGAGAGCAATTACCTGCATACTTCATTCTCATTGGAGACATGAATGCATTATTGGTGAAGTGTGTGACAGTATGCAGTTTAGGTTTAAACACAAACCTGAAGTTCAGCACAGACACACACGCCCCTCATTTATTTTCTCCTTTTTAAAGTTCAGGCTGTGAGAGAATTCCACCATCTCTCTCAATTCATGTTACCTTCACAAAACATGAACATTTATCAAAAGCACTGGAACAAAGACGCAGAGGGACAGACTGTGATGAAGACAAAAACAACAGTGAAGGTAATTTGGGACTTTAATTTGTCCCAGTGAGGGAGACCTCAGATATTTAATTATGAGGGTCAGAGGGGGTCTGCAGAAATCAATCGGTCACAGTGAGGTGTGAAAGCTGAACAGGGAATGTTTAGGTGGACATCCGTCATGTTTGCATCTCGGGCTCAGAGCACCAGGTTCTGATGACTAGGGGTGGCGGGTGGCACGAGGAGGAGGCGGGTGTAAGTTTGATTAATGTGGGTGTCAGAGGTGGGGGAAAACACCATGTTGGGCTTCTTAACATGGGTAATGACACCAGGGGCTGGCAGAGAAGGGTTACCTGAGACTCACGGCCCACAGGCTACACATGATTCCTTCCTGTGATCTTTCTCTGTGACCCGATCAGAACCTTATTAACACACTAAACCCATCACCAACTAAATATTAAACTGCGTCATGCAATATTTGCAGTTACTCACAGACACAAACAAATAAATATATCAATATTACAAAAGCCAAAAAGATATTTCAGTGCATGCTAACAAAACATTCATACACACAACAGAGCTGTAAAAGAAAACACACTCATAAACACACTCGTCGTACTTCTTATGTAGAAATATAGAGAAATATAGAGCACACACACACACACACACACGCACACACACACACACACACACACACACACAGAGACTGAAATGAGATTCCTGTCACGGTGGAAACAGAGATGACAAAGAATCTGGAAACAGAATAATTTCCTTCCATGAACAACTGCTTAATAAATAAACTGTGCTGGAAGATGGAGCAGCTTGTGCAGTCACACCTGCAGCCAAACAGAACTGCTGTTATTTATCAAAGACAGTCGTTTACGAAGACAGTATTATTTATTAGTCTGTTCGTTTGCAACAGATTTACAGGAAGCTTATAATTAATAATGCCTGCTAAATTACTGTTGCTGACATTTGCAGTTGGGGAAAAGTCTCATGTTACCTAATAAAACAGAGCAGAACCGCAGTCGATAAACAGGACATTGGGGTTTTAATCTTCTGTGGAGAAAACAGTGAAAAACATTTCAAAACGTGTTGGAGTGGCTGCGCAGTACAGCACTTGAGTGCTCCTCTAGGAACCATCAAAAAAGAACTGTTAAAAGCACTTTAAGAGAGACTATATTAGAGAGTTGCTAAAAATATTAGAGAGATTGCTAAAAGCTAACAACAAAATTCACCAGTAAACTTGGGATTAACATGGAGTGAATATCCACACTGCATCCTGGTGAGACACTGAAATACATGTGTTAAATAAAGCGAGGAATGTAAGTTACCACCCACCCAGAATGCCTCAGGGACCCCTTAGTTGCCATGCGGTCTTCTTAGCAACACAAGTATTTGATGGCCCAGGTGAGGAGGGTAGATCACATGATGAAAACACACCATACAACAACAAAGACTTCATGGATTTCCACAGAGAAATCCCAATTCCAAGATCAGACTCCAGGATAATGAGAAGCTTCCAAACATAGCAGCCATACCTCAGCTGCCTGGCATGAAAACACTCCAAAGACCTCACGGGAAAACTAAAAAACATCACAATGTACAGCAGGATATTAACAATGCATTACATCCAGAAACATTGATCTGAGATCTTTATTATGGAAGATTCCACCTACAGCTAGTCATTAATGTATATTCTGTGTTCTTAATCTATATTCTATATTCCATCTATGAATCTATACATAGACGTTTACAAATTTATTGCTAGAATGAAAATGCATTAGATCTTTGCTTGATGGCATTTAAGACAGTATTTCATCTTCACCAGCTGTCAAACATTAAACAGTTTCTCTGGGTTAGTTTTAAAACACACTACATGGAAACACAGCGGAAGGTTTTTCAGAAACTGTTTCTCTGGATGTTTGGCATTCTTCAGAATAATAAACACACAGAGACTCTATCAGAGCCGTACACAAGATTAGCAGCAGCCGGGTCAAACATCTTTACAGGGCTGAACTGCATCCTGTGGAGAAAACTTCTTCAACTGTGACAGCTAGCAAACACAGTTTGGGCTAACAGAGGACTGTGGTAATTGAACATCTGGAAATTCCCTCCGTCCTTCCCAAAAATAACAACAAACCGCCTCATGCCATAAACTGTCCCATGGAAGCAATTCGTGTTGCGCTACGGAGGCAAAGCTGTTTTCCACCTGTGATCCTGGCCTGGGAGGAACGAGGCATCTTTATTATCCCTGCTGGCTGTAATGACAGAGAGGAGAGGGGCAGAGCATGCTGAGTAACTGTTCCATAATTCACACCTGAGGAGCAGGGAAATCGCACTGGTGAGCTGCATCATCTGGCCAGGCCCGTCCAGCTGTGTGACTCTAACAGGTACAGCACACTGCACTGCCACAGAAAATCCTGCACTTCCTAAATCCAGACAGACTGCACATCATTTCAACCACAGCGGGACGATAAATTGACAGTCACAAAAGATATCTGGACATGATGGTAGCCACACTCTATCTCAGAAAATACACACAAACAAAACCAAACATCTACAGTCTCGCTACAAAACAAGAACAAAGCTGTTTTATTTATATTGAAAGGGTAGACCACAGAATTTCTGAAGTATATAAATGTTTTTGACAGAAGAATCTGCGGAATTTGCATATAGAATGTGAAATATTTCACATAAAACAGAGAACAGCATTCAAAACAGGTTTAACGATGACGGCGGTTGTTTTTTGTCCACTGAGAATCGAGGGGATTGTGTTTGCTGTGATTTTATTGGTTTGTTTTAATAAGCCCTGCCCACGTAACCTTGATTACATCAGCAGCAAATTGTTTTATCAAACTGTTTTTGAAGCACACTTACAATAATGTTCACTAATGAAATGTGAATGATACATTCAGAAATATTTATTTCAAAATACTCATTTTGATGGAGACAAACTCATCAAATAAACATCATTGTATCCTCACACGCGCAGGAATGTTTGTTATCTCTCCGTTGATCCTGCAGTGGCGGCAGCTGAATGAGACTCATGTCGTTTAATTGGTCCCTCTGCAGCCTTATGCAACACTGATATAACATATCACAGTGCACTGCTAACACAGTCCAGTAATGAAACGGATGGCTGAAGTCTGAGAGGGGTTGTCTGGTATATAGAGCACACCCAAAGATGGAAGTAGACCATTACAGTTGGTAAGATGGACAACACAAATAACTGAACAAAAGGTCAGTTGTGTTGTGGAAGAGGCACAAAAGCACTGAGTGTCTTGGGTAAGACATGTAAATATGTCGTCTTTACAAAACAGATCTTTTTATTTATGCTAAAGGGATTCTGCCTGTCGAATACAGCCACAAGTCAATAATACAGTGCCCGCGATTTAATGACTGCTGCTGTTCTGGGACCAGTTTATTGGACTGGGTAATAAAAGCTAGAATTTGGGGATCTTATTCGACAGCAGTGAAGGAATATGTAAATTAGCAGGTGGGAATGGAGCAATTCTCAAAGCAGAAGCTGGAAGATCCTCAGAGAAGACAGGAAACACAGGGGACAGTTTTCAGAGCAGTTAGCAGAACACAACAAACTACAGCACAGCTGGGCCAATTCAATACGGCTCCCGATTTGGTCATTTATGTAAGAAATCATTCCATTGTCATCAAATCAGTTCCCAAAACATTCTCTCTCTCTGTCTGTCGCTCTGTTCCTCTGCCTGAGCTTTCAAACAACGTCTAGAATGTTTGTGGTTCTAACACAGAAGATCTGCTGCTGTGGACATTAATGATTTCTGGAGGTATTTCTTCTGAACAAACGCAGAGAGTGAAAACAGGTGGTGGGGTGATGTTTAATAAGGTCCCCTGTTCTGAGAACAGATTGATTTTTGCAGTAAGTGCATGTGTGGCGCGGGGTCGTGGTCTTTTGGCATTTAGAAGCTGTGAGTGTCTTCTGGGACAGGAGTTTGCTCTGGCCTTTCAGATGATCACATCCCAGTTAAAAACATAATAAACATTAGATCCATAGCAACAAGACAGAAAACCACTAATAAACACTGAATGTACAAAACCACTTCTCATTCTATTCATACTGATTGCATTGACTGCAGTGATGAGACGGAATTACTGCTAAAGCTTTCCTGAATCAATAAGAGATTCATTCTCTCTCTCTCTCTCTCCTCACACACTGAAGAACACACGCGTGCTGAAGACTCGAGACAGCTGTACCTACAGCAGTTCCTGTCCTGATAATAACAGTAAAACTGTCTCATCCAGTTACTGTAGCTGTGATTATCACAACCATATATTACTGCTAATAAAACACCATCTTTCTATACTATGACTCTAATATTAAATCAGAGAATGAAAGATCAAGAGAGCAATACACAAATACATAAAACAACTTCAGTTATCTCAGGATTTATCACAACATTTCAATCAAATATTTAATGTACACATTCATCTGACATCCATTTTCTCCTTTCATCTGTCTTCAGTAGCTCAGTTAATCAAAAAGCAGCACGCGGGAGGTGAGGAGGTCACTGTACAGCTCATGCAGGTGCAGGAAACTCCAGTTCAGTGTCAACAGACCAAGCGCTCACCTCTGTAACCCTGAACACACATGAACACAGAGCTGGAGGATGATGCTGACCTCCAGACCTAAAGAAAGCAGAGATCAGATCTCCATCCAACAGCACAAACCCTTTCAGAGAGGAGGAGAAACGAAGTGAAGGAAATTAAAAGATGGACCTTCATCCCTGACGCTGTGATGCCAGTGATGTCACACATCTCCAGCAGATAACCACACCAGTTTTTCCACAAATAATGTTTGTGACTTGAAAGGAAAGCAGATAGGAAATGAGCTAAAACCAGGGGACACCTCAGACACCTCACTGGCCTGCAAATGATGTACTATAGACAAAAGCCATGAAGCCACTTCAGCTCCACAACTCATTAGAACTCAATGATTCATCTCTTTCTGTTTACCGGTGGATCAGCGGCTGCTAGCCACAGGGTGACGCTACATTCATTAACACTCATTCAGTTTGCCTGTAAGAGCTTCACTCTGTCTCAGCCCCTCAGTTACGTTTCCTGCCCGGCTGTCTGGATTCCCAGAGCAAACACGGATGTAATTCATTCATCTCTCACAGCCTGGATCAATGAAGCCTGACACACAGACTGTACTGACCCAAACACACTCACACATACCCTCAAAATCACCCCATCACACCCTCACGTCCGCTGCATGAAAACTTGCATGCAAAGACGCGAGTTCCTAATATCGCAATAACAAGCTACTGGTACACAGAATGTAATGACTGTATTGATCTGCGGCCTGCTGGCTGATGATTTAGATTTTCTGCACTGCTCTGTTTTTCTCTGCTGGCAATACAAATATGCAGCTATCTGGACGTCTAACCACAAAACAACATCAAAGAGTTGATTTTATTCAGGCCATGTGGACATTCCCAATTTAAATAATTATAAACAGCTATGTTATGACCGTTATTGAGAGGGAGGAATTGTTAAAGATTTTTGGCTGAAATTGATTCATATTATCTTGTCACACTACAGTCTATATCTGTCTATATTTAAAGATCAATAACTCATTTTTGGGGGGGGCGATTGGTTTGCAGTGGAAAGGGAGAAGACCTGGGCTCATGCGCTGGGCTCTTGCGCTGGCATTAAACCAGATTGATCCTCAGGAAGATGGATTTCATAAGTGCTTAAATGAAGTCGTTATAAACAAGACAATGAGGCCCCATCACAAACCAGAGTGAAGCATATAGAGCTAACAGCAGCTCATCACCCATCAAACAACAGCAATTAAACTGTAAAAGCAGGTATGACAGAACAGATCCGTCTGCTGTGTTAATAATTTAACACAACATAAACATTTCATCTGCGCTAAATGTCTCCTGTTTCTTAATTATGAGACTTTGGGCTTCCATGTTTCCCCAGACAAGCCAGTTTAATTTTCATTATGGTGTGCTTGCCCCACACAAAACTCACAGAACTGGAAGACGTTCAGATC
>JAZGTJ010004538.1:0-30522 GCA_036877575.1 Botia almorhae
TGGTGTGTGTGTGGTGTGTGTGTGGTGTGTGTGGTGTGTGTGTGGTGTGTGTGTGTGGTGTGTGTGTGGTGTGTTATAGTAACTGTGAGGTCCTGACCACATTAACTCCTGACACTGGGAGGATTCTGTCAAAGCTTCATGCAGTTCAGCCCAGAGGAGTCATCAGCTTTTGTACAGGAATTAGAGTAGCACATGTGAGTACACACACAGGAAACCATAATATTAAGAGTGGGTCATAGAATTCTAAATTTTTAAATATTTCATAATGTCTTATTGCCCTTTAGAACTAGAATTCTATGTAAACACACTTTATAATTGGCTAGCCTTTTGTGATTGACCCAGGATTTGTAAAATGTATAAGAACCACAGTTACTTGAGATGTGGGTATTCTGCTGTGTCTAGTATAGTTGGTACTTCTCCATCTTAAACCTATAACTAAACCTGCCAATGACCAAAACTTAAACATGCAGCACAAACCTTGTTATAACTTTAGTCACTCTTTACTAACATTTACATGTACATTTAGTCATTTAGCTGACACTTTTATCCAAAGCGACTTACAAATGAGGATAAGGAAGCAACTTCAAATACAATAAGTGAATAAGTGCTATAGACAGGAATAGATATACTATTCTATTCTATAGTGCTATAGACAGGAATACAATATACTAATATTGTGACCCTTTGGGTTTTTTCTTTTTTTAACACTGCTTTCTCTCCCCTTCACAGCTGGCATTAAAACACAGACAGGGGAAGAACCATAAGATGAGGATCATTGCCTTCGTTGGAAGCCCTGTGGAGGACCAGGAGAAAGATGTAAAGTCCCTTCTTATCCTCTTTATTTCAGTCTTGTCTGTCAAAGGGGCTGTTTAAGGCATATTTTTGCATTTAAACAAAAGAAACAAAAAAACGTATAAATAATGAATTAATAAAGCAACTTAATGCTTATGGCATGATACAATATGACATATTTGGCTGTTGTGATGTATGCTTGGGAAATATTATGTAAATCATGCACCTTGTAAATCATGCCAAAACATAAACAACAAACATAAAATTTACAAAACTATGTACTTCTCTGCTCATGTGTTACATCAACCGGTCTCATCTCAGTTAGTGAAGATGGCAAAGCGCTTGAAGAAAGAAAAAGTGAATGTGGACATCATTAACTTTGGGGAAGAGGTGAGTATTTAAGGAAAAGAGGAATGTTGTTTATTACAGTAATTGTAATAAATATCACTTCTGTTTATTTATGTTCAATGTCCTTCTATGATCACTGTGTAGGAGGTGAACACGGATAAGCTGACTGTGTTTGTAAACACTCTAAATGGAAAGGAAGGGGCTGGCTCTCACCTGGTAACAGTGCCCCCTGGCCCGAGCCTGGCAGATGCTCTTCTGTCCTCTCCAATCATGGCTGGTGAGGGCGGTACCATTATGGGCCTGGGTCCCAATGACTTTGAGTTTGGAGTGGACCCCAGTGCGGACCCTGAGCTTGCCCTGGTAAGCAGCACACGTTTTTTTTTTAGGTCAAACATCTCTTATGTCACAATGCCTGACTTCATTATAAATGTGTCTTTCATAGGCTCTGCGGGTCTCAATGGAGGAGCAGAGACAGCGGCAGGAAGAGGAAGCTCGCCGGGCAACTGTGGCCTCAGCTGCAGAAGCTGGAGTATCATCACCTACTGCAGACGGTGAGAGATGGGAAGGGTCAGCTACAGATAGAGGAATGTTGGGAAAGGTGTTCAGATCTGAATTAAGGTCTATTGTTCAGAAAGGTGGTCGAGATTAAGTGTTTGCAACTGGGGATCTGTGGACCTCTGGGTGCGCAATAAAGGTAGTGCACAGGGTCCCTGGACTGGTTGACTGGAGAGTCACGTGGAAAGTGTCTACACAGTCATTCTCAAGATCTTTACTGTGTTCATTTTAGAGTCTGAAAATGCCCTGCTGAAGATGTCCACAGCCCCTGCTCTACCAGACTTCAGCCGCATGACAGAGGACGAGCAGATTGCATATGCTCTACAAATGTCCATGCAAGGAGGAGGTCAGTCTATTTTCTCATTTTCTTTTTTTTCTTCCGTATATTTTCTGTATATCTGTATCTATTCACTGTATGTAGTCTTCTATATTCTTTTTTTATTCTCATCTTCTAAATATACAAATGTTGTTAACCTCTTTGTGTGCAGAGTTTGGGTCTTCAGAGGTCATGGATGTGGACCCTGGTGCAGCAGCAGACAATGAGGCTGCTAAGGTGTGTTTTATGTCAATTGTGTCCACATAGCCATTCTTTCCCTCCAACCAGATTTGCTACATCGATAAGATATCAATAAGATAACAACATTAATAGGTATTTGGTGCTCCCTTTTAGTCTGTCAGCCAGGGTAATTAAACCTATATTCAAGAACAAGAACATGAAAGTGTATTTCTTGTGTGTGTTTTAAAGGAGGATGAGGAGGATTACGATGTGATGCAGGATCCGGAGTTTTTGCAGAGCGTGCTGGAGAACCTTCCAGGAGTCGATCCCAACAATGAGGCCATCCGTAATGCTATGGGCTCTTTGGCATCCCAGAGCAGTGCCAAACCACCTGAGGGAAAAAAAGATGACAAGAAGAAATAGAGGAATGAGGCACATCTGGACCGATGGTGGATATCAAGGGCAAATAATGTGTATGAAGGGTTTGAAAATAGATGATGTATTAACATGGACACAATGGACACAAACACATGGACAGGATGCACATTATTAATGCCTAGGAAGTCATTAACGGTTTAATGAGGTTTCTTATATAAGGAAAATAAAGTTGAAATAACGAACTCTTATGAAAAAAGCCCATAGGAACAATGTCTGCCTATAATAAGTGAGAATATTCTTTTACCTTTAAAGTATCATTATCGCATTAACATCTGATCTGTAACATACTTGAGTGGAGCAGAGAAATGCCAAACAACACTGTTTTAGTAGTAGTGGTCACTTCAGTGTTGTTTATTTGCTTGGTAGACTGTCTTATGCCAACAATATTTTCTCTTGTGGTTTTCAAGTAACTCTTTGTAAATGTTTCTGTCAGTTTTTTTATCACTGTTAAGTTCCTGATTTTAATAAAGGGCTTTGTAATGGTAAAGGAAATGTAAGTAGAGTTTTGTGTAAACATAGGCAGTGACATATTCCCTCCAATTGTTAGTCAATGCAAAGAGATATTTTCTGTATCAATGACTTATTCTCAGATTGCAAATCTGCATTAAATTTTCTAGTGCCTCACAACTGAACATCCCATATAGTGTAAATACATGACAGTAAAATTGGGCCAAGGTATCGGGAGCTGTAAAGCAGCAATTTTGAATCAATCTTTGACAAATGGGTACTTTTTGGTTGAAAAATAATTCATGTTTCCTTTCATTATTTTATAGAAAAATGTTAAAAGATGAACTCCACACAATTTTGTATTAAACTTGTTATAGTGCATTATTCATTAAGAGCAGTTTCACACAGTCCATTGAACATGAGAAAATCTCACATGAGATTTTGCAGTGAGACCAGTACACCTAGTATGATCTGTTGTGTACAGATAAGTTACAATCAATACCATAATCATATTTATATTATCTCTCCTTACCATCATTTTCTCACTTTTTCCTTTTTATCTTTTCTCATCTAGTGTATTTCTTCTCTTAAGCTCTTGAGATCCAGTTGCAGGAAATGAGAACGCAAATGAATGATGTCAAAAAGAGCATAAAAAACACAATAATGAGCTCCATCCGTTTACCTTAACCCTTTTTTTAAGATCTCACTCATTTCTCACACTTGCAGAGATCAGCTCTCCTTTCACCTGTATATTTCAAATGCTTTTTTCTTGAGTGTCTCTCTCCGTCTTTCATCAAAGCAAAGTGCCTGCAGATATTGCCTCCATCTTATCACTGACATTGCATTAGCCTGTACCATGATCTATCAGTGCATTTATTTTTGTTTAGAATGTATATGTGTACTTATGATACAGATTAGATTAATAACTTTTCGCAGAAAAAAACACCATACATTTTTTATCTAGAAGTGCAAGTTATTGATGAAAAATAAAGAAAGAGTAAAACAGAACAAAGCCATTGTATTGCAGGTAGTGAAAACATACACAAATCCAAAAAAGTTAGCGAGATTAATTGGTGGGTTTTGACTATTACTACTATTAACTGCCTAAATTACAGAAGAAACATTTTCCTGTTTTGTGGAAAATCCTCATGTGGGAACAAGAAACAAATGCTATGAGCCTGCCATGATCTGAGGAATTTATCTATATAAATCTACTCAGAAATTTAAAATCAATGCAAAAAGTCTAATATTTTCTATAAAAAATAGTCTATACTGCCATGCAACTATTGTTTTTCACATTCTTATGTCAGTAAAATGTTAATTTTTTTGTTCTTAACTGTCTCACTTTTACTGTAGATGTCTATTTTTTCCTCTCATAAGGTCAAATGAGACTAAACTAAAAACAATGATAAATAATATGTATAAATGTGAATTAATAATTAACATCTGTCACCTCTGATGCCAATATTAGCTTTTAAAGGGCTTTAATAGCATGTTTATATGCTATTAAACCCCTGACACTTTAGCCAGTCAATAAAATCATCTACAGTCTTTTTTTTTTTTTATTTAACAAAAAACGCTCAACCAATAAAACATCAAAATAGAAAACAAATGAGATACATTTTACACTAATAGAATAAGTTATGGTTATGTGGGAACAAAACATTGGAAGATTGTTTGTGACAGATGATGCTAAAAAAGTCTCTCAAGTTTCTTTCAGGATTGGACTTCAGCTGTCTGAAAAAAAATTGCAAACATACATGTATATAAATGTATATATATATAGAGAGAGAGAGAAAGAGAGAGGGTTAGGCATGTGTCAGAAACTCACCTGCACTTTTGAAGGCTTTAAGCAAAAACACCGCTGAGATCAGCAACATTAAGACAACCGTCCACCAAAACGCTGTTTCTGTTGAATTAAAAAAATGGAAATGGGCCTTCAACAGACTGTTTATGAATACTCAAATGACAGATTATGAGTATCAAATTATAATATATTAAATACATCACCATATTCAAAGTTATGCTACATTTAAAATCATTTTATGCATATATTTTAGAATATGAAATCCAATCATTGTATCTGTTTAGAATGCAATGAACTGGATGTCTTACTTGCCTGTCAAACTATGTGTTCAAGTGATTTGGAGAAAAGGTGGCTTTGGAGATCACTCTGAAGGGTGGGTGGGATCTTATGCTTTCAAAATTAGCTTGCTATTGATAGCCTCCCGGAAATTTGTATAAACATCATTATGAGTAACGTGACCCTAAAAGAGTTTCTCACCTGGTTTAGGTTTCTCCACAGTCAGGGTGACTTCAGTGGGTGTGTCTAGGGCGGTGTGAGAAACTCTGCAGGTGATGACAGTGCCCGGGGGGTGATCGTCAGGTCGTAGGATGAGGTGAGATGAGAGTGAGAATGTTCTGTCACTGTGTTGCTGATGGCTGGAGAAGGAGGATTCTTTTGAGAAAGAGACAGGCTCCTCTGCAGAGGGGTTTTTGGAAAACCACTCCACCTACAGAAACACAGGCCAATTGGGATACAGCAAAACAAAAGCCCCAGAACTGTTTTGGATGATCGTAAAGCAGTTGCTGTTTAAGAGTGTGATTTGAGATTCTTTAGTGCAAGATTTGTGATTCTATAGTGCTGTTGTGGAAATGATCTGACCTGCACATCCAGAGGATAATATCGGTGACAATGACAGCTGAGTTTTCGGGGTGTCTTGTCTTGAAGTACAAGTGTCTCTTCTGAGAGTGTCACTTGAGGAGGCTCTGAGGAAAGAAATCAAAGAGGAAGGATGGAAAGTCATAAAACACAAGCACTGCGACATGAGCTATGCTCTTGGCTTTGAATGACCTCCCAGAATGGGTCCATAAAAGACTCACGTGTAATGTGCAGCTGGACAATCTGCTGGGTCTGAAACTCTCCAGAGCTAACTGTGCAGATGTACGCGCCCTCATCACTGACTTTTAACCTCCTGAGATTCAGAGATGCATTTCCATCTCTCACCAGCAGATCTGCTTCTGCACTCGTGTCTTCCCGCTCAACTAGCACTGCCATGTACAAGAGTAAAGTAACGTTTACTTATTCAAACAAACACTCATTCTAGCAGAAATCTTCAAATCTCAAACTTATTCTGGGTTGGTAGGGTAATGATTGAGTCGATAGCCATGTCTGATTGGATGAGCTCTGCAAATCTAATCACAGCTGAAATAACTAGCAGTGTTCCTGCAGCTCAGCTGTTGATATTAACACCATAAGTTCGAATCCTCTGGAATGTGCATATTTGAATGATTTTCACCTACCATCTGATCCCACCTCTGCCTCTGTCTCTCTCGCTTTCATATCAAGGATTTTACGGCCATTTCCTCTGTGCTGCAGACGCCACTCAAGTGACACATCCTGCCCGGGAACTGAGTCTTTCTGTCTAAAGCCACAGTCTAACAGTACATCGCCCCCTATACGAGCCACAATGGACGGTACACGCGAGAACACCACAAACACAACTGCACAAGAGATTGAATGGGTGAAAGGGGGAAGAAACAAAGTTAAAGATCAGATATATGAGAAAGAGCCTAAAAGAGCTGTTTTATCAGTCTGCATTCCAATTTATCCAAATGATGTTTAATAGAGGTTTGGGTCTGGGTTTTGTGAAGCCAGTCAAAATGGTCCTGTATGTCAGTGTAGAATATCACTGTATGCTGAAGCATGAAGATTTGTCCTTACTGGATTTACCAAAATTCAATACCATGTTAAACCAAAACAGGGTGTCCACATGCTTTTGGCCATGTAGAGTAGATATACAGAAACAAAATAATACATATGTGGAAGAACAGATTATTTTTGTAAAACATAATTACCCTCTGCCAGCAATGTTCCTGATTGGCTGAGAGGCAGGTTCAGTTTACTCTGCATTAGAGGGGCATCAGATTCCGCTGTCTCACTGGGGGAGGTTTGTAGTACCAGAGTGAGGCTGAGGCCGGCCCCTTCTAGCCGAACTGAGCCAATGAAATAAGCAGGTAGGGAATCTGGATCTGCACCGCGAGGAACATAATGGCTGATCTCACAAACTATGTTCTGTTCATTACAATCAGCATGAAGGAGAGAATCTGCATCAGGAATCTCAATAGATGGTACTGTGGGTGAGAATCAATATGGAGATATAATATAGTATGTGTAATCTGTGAGTCTGTAAAAACTAGAAAGTTCACAGCACTTACACATTAACTCAAAGATCAGGTCATCTGCATTAGGGGTCTCAGGGGGGTTATATGGGGTCACTAGCTCTGGTGACAGATCAGCATTGTCAACAAGATCCCTAAAGACGAGAGTGGAGGGAGAACGCTTGAACATTGCCCCGCTCATCATGCCCCCCATCCCTCCACCTTCCTCGATCAGAGAGCATGACAAAACCACATCAGCTCCCTTCAGCCCTATTACGAGTGAACAGACTTATCAATACAAACACGTTAACACCAGGGGATACCAATTCTTAAAAACATTGTAAAAGATAAACCGAAACTAAAAAAGACAATTCACGCATTGTTTAACAAAAAAGACGTGCTAAATTGATGTTGATTAAACAAATATAAAATATGGAAGCGGCTCGGCTGATATCAACATATAGTAACACGAATTAACATTAAAAACTCACCATAAACCAACAACGAAAGGAGGTAAATGAGAATTAACATCACCGAGCAGTTCCTGAACAAATAACAAATAAATTAGTTTCGAATGTTACCATTAATTATGCGCATACATTTTTTTAACGACATCAATGAGTTTTTAAGCAGTCTATGATCGAAACCTGCGCAGTGAAACTCAATAGGCCAAATACTTTCACTTTTGATTAAACAAAAATTCTCATTGGCAGATTCGAAAGAGTGAACATTAAACTGTTCTGGTGTTTTCCACCAGAACAGTTCATTATCACCGAATTAGATTGACGTGATCAGTGAACGCGACACATTTAAGACAATCTAAATCGTTAATTCATTTTTGTTACAGGCATTTTTCTCATTTACAGATACAGACAATTCCATTATACTGGTGATGTAGATAAATCTTAAAAAGGAGAAATAACTATCGGTCTAAATTTTGTTCTATTTCTGTAGAACCATTTAAACTTGATGATGTGAAAGGTCACTATACATACAATACATACTGCTGAATAAGCCTCAACATGACTTCAATGACATTTTTGATATCTGTTAATATTTTCACTTACATTTATGCATTTGGCAGACGTTTTTATCCAAAGTGACTTACATTGCATTATACTATAAATTGTTTCTGAGTATGTGCAATCCCTGGGATCGAACCCATGACCTTGGCGTAGTTAACACCATGCTCTAACCACTGAGCCACAGGAAAGCTATTAACCCACTTATTAACCTAAATAAACAATAAAGACATTACTTTGAAAGTAAAGTGACTTTGAATGTAAGAGTGAAGATACGCATGTTTATTCAACTGATGAAATAAAACCATACAAAAATATGTACAACATGTTTTAAAAAAACATCAAAACATCTACATACAACACAAAGAGGAACATACTGTATGTAAACTGCATGTTCATGGCAGTAAGAAACAATCTGGGCAAGTTTTGAATGTATGCTATTTACTGTGGTTATAAAACAACACAACGTGTCTTCCTCTGCCAAGTGTTAGTGTCTCTCTTCAAAAATCTCACATGATAATTATTCCTTAATTGGCAAATGTTTTGTTTCCGCAGTGTTATTACAGGAAAAGACTGAATGTCATATATAGACCAAATTTACCAGGAACATCTACTGTGTAGGTCTAAATGTGTGTAAATGTTCACCCTGTTGGCCACAAGGGGGAGACAACATTTAATAAAAGACATAAAAAATGAAACTTAAAATAAATTGTTATGTTCTAGTGCTTTGGAATAGTGTTTTAAACAGTTCATATTGTCATCAAGTTAAACTGTACCAGCATGTCCACTGAAGTGCATTCCCAAGTAATTCCAATTCCAAAGTCATTTTCCTCTGCTAATACAGAGATCATATGAGTCAAACACGAGTGCTGATATGCTGCTTCAAGATCCCATTCTAAAGAACCATGTGATTAGGGCACCAGCGTTTAAATTTCAGTGAGAGTGACCCGGAAACAGTCAGCCTGGTTTTCAATGGCCAGGATAAAGGTGTCCTCGTTGCAATAGTGCTCAATTATGTTGTCGTCCATGTTGACCAGGATACTAATGTTGAATAACAGAAAAACGGGGAAAGGAAAATAATAACTATTAGCAAAGAACAGTCAGCATTACAATGCACAGTGTTTTTTAAACATTCTATGTAGAGCTATTGTTAGAATTCAGAGGGCCTGGGAGAAAATGTTTATGAATGGAGCCCCGTGAGTAAACTAAACTATAGAGGAACCTCTTTATAGAAACCACCCTCGTGTATATAAGATGATTTCTCAAAAATTAACATGCTTACCCTTTCTTGCTTTTCTTGTAGATTTTAGTCATTTTCTCCACGGGAACAGAATACTTGCCTGATATCTGGATAATAAAAGACAATAAACAATGATGAACTGTTGCTGCTTATTAGACCTTAAATTCAACAGCAGTTTAACCCAAAGCTTATTTGACAAGTCTCTCTAAACATAAGCCTATTTTCTTTCTTTGTACTTACTGCCTCCAGCAAACTCTTCAGGGTCGGAGACTTCAGCATTAGTGCATCAAAAACCTCATCAGCTTCTCTCCTCACATACAGCAGGACTGCAGAAACACCAAAATAAGCATTAATACACAAGACAGATTATTTAAAATGTTTACATTTTAAATGTTATAGTTCCCATTCTTGAGGATAAAATAACTTTAGTGGTCCTCTAGTGGTCCTTAACACTGCCTTTAATTACTGTATGTATGTTACAGTGCCTATGAAAATCTGTTACTTGTAAATGAATCTTGGTAATGCATTAAATTATGTGGTAACAGTTTATAAAAGCAATGAGGCACTGTGCTATGCTGTGAATATAGCCTTGTACCCCATTCCTAAAGTAAAATGTATGTACATGCACAAACATAAATGCATACCTCTTTTCTCCTCTCTGCTGTATTTGGCAGGTGTAGAGCAAATATCATCCTCTGAGGGTCTAAATGTCCTTTTCATTCCCACCCTTAATAAGAAACAGCTTATTAAGTTTTTGTAAGTTGTGCATTAAAAAGTACAAAATGAACAAAACTACATGTATTCTGTTGATTGGTTTGCTGAACTTTGATAGATATTTCTTTAACTATCAACAATAACAGGTATTTTATGAATTAACGAATAAAAGTAGATCAAGGAAATTCACAATAGTCATACACTTACCCATCACTCTCCATTTCTTCAACACCAAAACTGAACACCTGCACACACAGAGAAACACAACACGATGAAAACTCTGAAAACTGCAATGCTCCTCATACAGTTGCGTCTAAGTCTCTTTCTGTTGAATACTGGCCGCAGGTTGTGCTCAACCTTGGCACCCATTGCTTTGTGCTCTAATAAAGGAAAGGAGTCAAACAGCTTTGGAACAACATCAGAGTGAGTAAATATTGACTCTTCAGTTTAACTGAAAATTGACTGCGCTAATTTAAACAATTCTCTACGACCAAGTCACCATTACCAATGTGCCCCACCCAAATACAGCCTCAGCATTACACAGTGCCAGTTCAGAACTAAAACAGCTGTTGAGTATTGCATCACTTCCTCTCACCTGACCAGCTCTCTGGAGGTTGCTTAAGTGAACGTCAGGGATGAAGAGGACCGGCTGAGACTCCAGGTCTGACATGGTTTTAAAAAATGTAATATCGGACTTCTTCTGAGGTAACGCTGTGAAACTTCCCCTCTTACCTAACAGGGTGAAAAATGACTCAAATGACTCTAAATCAACAGACTGATTCACAGTGAAACACGCTACCTCATTCGTTTCTGGGGGAAAATAAGGTCAAATCTGTCATGACAGAAACAAGTAAAAACTGGTCATGCAAACTTATGATAAATAAGAACATGATTAATAGCCAAATTGTCGTTTTGCATTTTTTTACAGTCATTGTAACAAGGATAATGTTCAGGTTTTTATGAATTAACTTATAGTTCACTAAAGCAGAGCCCTCACCATCATGACCCTGTCCGCCAACAGCTTGACCTTTGACCTTCTTCCGAAGCTGTTTTTTCTCCTCATCACGAATTTTTCTCTCAGCCCCCTGTGGACCAGAGAGTGTTTGTGTGGGATTACACTGGGCATTGTTGCTCATATCAGAAATAAAATGGGCATAAAAAGCTACACAAAACACTAAACTACAAAAAGATAAATATATTATGCTTAACTGAGTATTATTTAGTAAATCAGATTTTTTCCATTGACTAATAATCAATTGGAATTCAAACACTATTCTTGTTAATCGGCAATAACCCACAAATAACTGAACCAGCAAACCACATGCATATTTACACTGCACAAACCTTGTCACAGAAGACCTTGATTTGGGAGGAGGCTCTATGAATGGGTCTGTTGCTCCTGTTATTATAACTGTAGGTGTCAATCTGGATCATAAGCGGAAGACCTTTAACTCCCTTCTGTGAGGAGAAATCCGTGCTCAGACAGTTTACCGTAATAAAAACCTGTGAAATGAAAGAAAACACACACAAACATGCTTGTCAAAACATGCATTTCTCAGAGGGAAAAATTAACAGGTTTGATGGGCAGTCGTCTCTTATGATGACAGGAGAGTCACAGTACCACTTCTTTTACTAAATTGCTCAACTACAAAATAAATACCTTTTAAAGTTTTTTTTTTTTTTTAAAAACACTTTGTTATGCTGGTTGAAAATCTCTTCACATCCTAACACTATCACTAAGTAAAGTGGTGTAAATAAATTTATATAAATATACTTTCGGTGGAAGGGGTAGGACTGTAAAATGTTTATCCAATCAATGCATTCAGTGTTGTGGAGGAGGGTGACCGGCAGGTGACCCCACACATACATGTATACAACACAGGTGGCAGCACAATTATGAAAACATACAATAAAAAATAAATTCACAGCAAATAGAAGGATCATTACTTCCTGTCTTCATAATGTCTTCAACATGACATCCTCCCCTGCTTTTTTCTTTTAATGCTTTAGTGTTTCTCATCTGTTAAAATACTTCCTTCTATCCTAACGTGCAGACTATAAGTCATTTCTTTACACCTGACTGCAAAACACCCATGCAGAGTCTACACCTACAAAAGGTAACACACATTAAGTCTGATCTTTTATTAGTAAATAGCTAATCATTTCAACTACTTGCATCTACTTTAATAATTTTTAACTTATTGTTTTCTACCTTTCTTGTTTATGTTAACAACTGTAAAATACATCTTTAAATGGCAATTCCACAGAACACCCATATAACCTCTATCTCAGTATCTGCTTGTCGGTGGTTCATTCAAATAGTAAGCAAATCTAAATTCATTTAAAATATTCCTAACTGAAACCAGTCTTATGCCAATATATCAAGAGACTCTGGAAAAACGACTGTTAAAAGATGAAAAGGTGGCAAATCTTTCAGCCCGAGGTGAAAATAGTTTCCCACTGACGGTCTCCCCTGCTTCATGTCTGTGCCTGTAGCTGTTGTTTCATACAGGAGCTTGTTGTTAAATGTTATGAGAACTACTTGCTTTCTCAGGATCACATGATCTCTTTTGACAGAAATCAGTTAGCAATGACACATACAGCCAAACAAATCTTTCTGGCCTGGGCTCTGTTTGTCTGTATGGACAAATATGATGCAATCAACACTGAAATCTTACAATGTCTTCCTGCACCATCAAACACATCAACACTGCTTGACTTTAGAACAGAATGCATTTCTACAATTTAATTAGTTAAAGGGCATCAGGAATTCAAAATATTAGCATGCTTGCCTCACTTGAATTTGCATGTGTTAACGAAGCAAAATTAACTAAAAATTATATTCCCCCACACACTGAATGAAAATGGCTGCTTGCCAACCACAGAACTAAAAATGCTTTTTAATGTATCTTCTGCACTTTTCTGTCAAAAATGATACAACATCATTAATAAATAGCTGGTTATTAATAAAACAAGACAAATTACAAGACAAATTTAAAGCACATCCTATATATTCACTTCCACACACCCTAAACAAACCCGTGGGTTATTTCTAAAAGTTAAGGCTTTTATTGAGTTTTTCCACTGGCTATAATATAACACATCAGACAACTTCAAAAGCTTCAGCTCTTTCAGAGCACCAATTTGAAAGACAAATATTGACCATGAGCACTGGGTGGATCTCCTCCCTTAAGTGCGCACTTAAAGAAAGCTTGTTAAGCGCTGGAACTAAGAGTGGAAAATCCTCCTGACAGTGAATAGGATGCTGCAGGGAAAAATGAAAATCTCCTCCAAAATCCTCCACAGGCTGAGCAGCTCTTTTCAAACAATCTCAGGTCTGAGATGCACACAGTCTCCAGGACTGTCACTAAGATGTGCAGTGTGCCAAAAACACTGTACATACTATAAACATTTATTAATTTTATATAAACTCTATTATATAACTCTTTTATATAAACTTTATATAACTCTATTCAAACAATTTCTTGTAAAAACTTATCTAAGTGTCTAAGTAAAACTTTAAAAAGCCTCACCTTTGCTTCTTCATTGACATCCCAGGTGAAGGACACAGCATTGTAAGCGATTTCTTCAATGTTACCAATGGTGTTGAAGCTCTCTTTATAGTCGGCTGGGTAGGAGGAGGTGACAGTGGGGTTGAGGAAAAGTATGTTTTGTTCAGTATAATTTTCTGCATTATAAATGTCTCTAAAAGTAAAGTATCAAATAACATCAAGGCAAGATAAATGTGAAAACAATTTAGAGCAAAAATTATGTATATGTAAAACGGCAAGCAAAACATTTCAGCACTTCAGGTTAAGTGCAGGGTCATGTAAAGATTCAAAGCCAAAACAAACCGCAAGATGTATTTACACCTCACACAGGCATTTTATTTCCTGCTGCAGCTATGACATGGTACCTGCCTGCTGTGTAAATACAACACCACCTAAATGTATGGCAGATGTTACTCAAGCCTTCCATTTACAAAAGAGCAGGACCTTTTCCCAAGCCCCCCAGCCCCCCCAACAGTTAACGCTCCTATTCAAATCCTGATCTTCTGCCTCAGGCACTATGAAAAATCCCTGGATACTGTTATTCAAATCAGGACAACATCAGGATCAGCGGATCAGGTTTCTATTCTCCCAAATTATGCCCAAACCATCTCAGTCTGCCAGCTGCCATGGTGAAGACCATCACAGTGGTCTCCAGGTGTCAAAACCCCCTTCGTTTAACCTGACCCCCATTGTCCTTATGGCTCCCAACTAGGACTTACAATAGAGTGATTTGCCCCAAGCGTCGGACTAAAGTCGCCGACCCCTTTCCTGAGATAAACCTCACATAAAATTAATGAGGTGATAAGAGAAAAATGGACTAAAGGAGAGAGACACCAGTTCTTTTGTATCTCAGACAGACAGACAACACATAGCCCACAAAAAATGACTGTTAAGGATAAGAGTGACATTCAATAAAGTAAGTATATAATGGCACAAAAGAACAGTCACACCTCAGAACAGTAAGGCACAATAAATCTCTTCTTTTTCATATACATGCAGCGGTATCTCACCTATGTCAAGGACTCTCTGTTTGGCTGTGTGCTGGCGGGTGTGCCAATAATTCCAGTGTTTTAGCTGCTCATCTCGACACTTTTCCTGTCCAAACACCACCATCACTACACTCTGAGTGAGCAAGAGCGAGAGAGAGTCATGATGATGTGCTTGATTTTGGTTCTTAATAACAAATACATTTACACTCTATCTCAAAACACGAAACTCTGAGTGGTTGAAATGGTAACAGCAGAACTCACCCTCACTTTACTGATGGGATGACGAAGGCCCTTATTGGCCCCGGTCTCACTGAGAGTGATGCCGTAGAACTGGCCTTTGTTTAAATATATCATCGGCCCCTCGCCGGCCTTCTCACGAACTGACCGACTGGCTTCTATTGTGTACTGAAACAAGTCTCTGCAAGAGGGAGGACTACTGTTATTTATTGTAATGTAAATCAATAAAGAAACAAACACACTTGGTCTCTGTTTGTGGACAGAAGACAAGACAATGAAAATTTTGCAGTAAAGCAATTTTCAACAGTCATCCATACTACAAAACTGACTGTCAAATATTGTTATGGTTCATGTTTTTTAACACTGAATGACTGGAGAAAATCCAACAAAATTTTTATTTAGATTGTATAAACTATCACAAAATCAATATCTTCAATATCTTCTCTCCAGTAATATCCAAGGTTTTGTTATTGCCTAGGCATAGGATCTAATTTTATTGAGTTTTACATTAAAAAGGTTACTATCAACAGAAACAAAAGAAAAACATTAAATTACACATATTCTTAACATATTCTGAATCACTGCTATTCACAGATTATAAAAAAGTGGTAGATGTGTTCTTCCACAAACAATACTAAAATCTAAACATTTTTAACTCTGCTTAAAATTCAAACATACACAATTCACTGAAATCTTAAAAAACTAGAGATAACTGATGGTTTGAAATGATGTACTTACACCCCTGGATGCTCCTGGGTGAAATCTTGGGCCCCTAGTGTGGTGGGCACCCTGTACTTCTGAGAAACAGTACGACACGAAAACGTGAGTCTACTGAGGAAACATGTCAGAATAAACTTCATTACATCTTCATATGATCATACAGCAGTTTTGGAAAGCTCACCATCGTCTCCTCAGGGTAGGCATCCTCAAAGGTGCTGTCTGGTGTGCTACACTGCTCATCCTTCACATACCCGTCATGGCTGACACCCGCCGCCTCCTGCATGGACTGGTGGTAGGACATGCGATGATATTGAAGCCCCTGCTGCTGGTGATGGTTGGAGAATGCCTGAGCATACACCTCAGCTTTCACAGTGGCCACGACACCGCCCTCGACCGGCGCTGTGCTGAACAGATCTTGTTTGCTTTCTGCACTGTGACTGTCAGTGTTCAAAGACAGGTTGACAGGAAGTGACTTCAGGACTTGAATACGACAGTCTGCAGACTCTAGGCCATCTTGACCAATCCTGTTGAATCAAAGGGGGCAGCAATTAAGGGTATTAGGACATATTATTTCAGGCTATCCATTTCTTAAATGTTGAGTATGTACAGTGTGTTGAACCAACCTTTTATCATGATCTTCTGGAAGTTTGGGGGCTGGTAGGATCCTCTTCTCTTTAGGAACCTAAGGAACAGGGTATAATAAAACATCTTCAAATATGTACATGCCATAAAATATACATTTGCTTAGGCATTGACTAATATAAATGACTTCTGACCTTATAGTAGTCATAAAGGAGGCCCAGGGCAGCCACACTGTCCTCATCTCCATTGATGCTCATCATGGCTTTGGTGGCAGCAGTCAGAGGATTCTCCAGGTAGGACTTCCAGGCCTCATCTTCACTGGTGAAGGCACGGCGTGATGGATGGGACATCTCGTTAGGAACCACCACTACCAACCGCTTACTGTGAGAGGTATATGGTTATAAACATTACCCAAAATTTCCAATTAATTCCCTTTTATTTCCATAAATTCCCATAATATTTATGTTATTATTATGTTAAGTTATGAAAATTCACCAGCAATTCCCCAACGCCACTTAAATCAAAATTATATTTATTACAGTGCCAATAACAGGCCTCAGCCCAATAATACCACCTCTCTCTATACCTCAGGGTTCATAAAGTTTACAAAGAGTTGCAGCATACACCTGAAATTCCCAGCACTATCCTTTTACATAATCCAAACAATCGCTTTTGCTGTTGGACAATGGACTATATCCTGCTGGATATGGATACTACAGTGAGGAAGGGCTACATGGGAGGGGCTGTACAAGGATGTTAGCTAATATAAGCCACCTGCCCATGCCCACGTTACATTCAGCTATATATATACATAGCAAACAAACACACACAGATACAAAAGAAAACCAGCAATCTCTCTCAGTCATTCTCAGTCACTGAATATATCTGGCGTGTTATCCCACAGGACGTCCTCAAAAAAAAACCTGAATAGTTAAACACATTGATTATAGGCAGGGATCTATTCTACAACCTCTGTCTGTCTCTATGTTGATGTAAACATGATGTAGTAAACAACCATGGGTTCAACTCATGCCAAAACATATTTACTTTCATATATTTGTATTATTATCTTTATGCCAAGAAAATACAAAGCCAATACCTGGGGTAAACACAGCTGGATAGGAAAATATCATAAAAGTGATATACACCTTGGAATTTACAATTGTGTAAGAAATAGTTTATAGAAAAATAAATTATATTTACTTACATGGTTAATCAAAACAACCAGTTCAGATGACGTCACAAAATTCACAAGTTGATAATTTACAGTCACAGGATTAACTATTTTTCCATTTTAGTTTTCCATTTGTACAAAAATTGCGTGAGTGCTTTCGTTGGCGACTTACTTGTCCTCCTGAGCCATGTGCGCTACACGGTTATCGCAGGCAAACTGGACTTTCAGGTCGGTGAGGATGCGGCAGGCGAGTCGTAAAGATTCAGTTGGAAGAAAACTCGGACTACAGGTCAAACAACTTCTCGCATCCGACTCTCATTACAGCATCACCCGTTTGTTCCGCACAAAGGGGAGCCGCCAAACATTCAGGATGAAGCGGAAAATTGTGTTAATTCTGGGAAGTAGTTAGAAGGACTGTTATTGAGAGCAGGTAAAGGTGCGCTCTCCTTACCTGAAGGAGGGGACGAGCCAGCCAATCGCCGCGCGGCCGCTGTGATTCGTTCATGCCAATTGGCTGTAGAGAAGATATGAGGCGTGACCGCTACCTGCATGCTTACTGTTATTAAAACACGCACCTAACAAAATAAAAAAGCCCACTGAGTTCGTGGGAGTTTCAGTTGATGCGGCAATGATCCATAACAAATTTTGGTTAACCCCTACACATTATCAAATCAACTAAACCAGAAACCAACAAAAGAGATCAAACCGATATTAAATGTTTTTTTTAATTTTTAGATTACATCTTACATCTCACCTCTTACATCTTTATGTATATTACTTAAAATCCTTAATTTCATTCTGCCTATTTAATTTGTCTATTTATTGTATGTATTTAAGTACTAATAGCACCTGGAAATCACAACAAATTGTGTGTGCACACTTATAAAGTGGCGAATAAAGTGACTTTTATTTTCTTTCTCGCTGTTTTTAGGGTTGTTATACACTCTGACGTCTGTCTGAAAGGAACTTTGACAATATAGACCATCTACTGTGTCCTGTTCATATGTAACTATGTTAAACCAGAGGGATAATAAAAAGGATAATGAAAAAGGATTGGAAACAATCTTTCTGATTGTTTCCAATAAGCTTCAAAGATTGTTTTACTTGCTTTTTTGTTCTGTTTTAGCTGTTTGTCTGTGCTTGTCCAAATAAAGCTATTGTTGACCAGCAGACTGCTATTTGTTTGTTAGAGCTGCAAATAAAAGCTTCTGTTAGAGTAACAGGTGTGGCACCATTTTAAAGGCTTCAGTTGGGCTCTCTCTTTGCTTGGATCTGGTTAAAGGCTGGTCTGAGATCAGCTTTTGTGCTTTTAATAAGCAGACTAGTAAAACAGACCAGCCAAAATACAGTGCCCTTAACTTAAAAACTGTTTCGATCAGTCTAATAAGTGTTAATGTGTGAGTTACAGCTCTGAGTTGAAACAACATGCCTCAACAGAGCTATTGAGCGGTCAGGTGAACTCATACTAATGACCTGCAGCCAGCAGTCATGGGAAGAGAAACTGACACCTGAGTGATGACAAATAATATTTCATAATTTGCTCCAGCAACACTGTAAGACACTGGCTAACAGGCTAAACTGATTTTTTATGTTATTTCTTTAACAATGTAAAGACAGGGACAGGATCAAGTTTATACTTCTACAATTATTTAGTGTGTAACAAATTTCTAGTAGTAAACTGCTTATTTTGTTCTCTTGTAAAGTAAAAGCTTCTATTAAATCTGCATCCGTATCGCACTTCATGGGACATTTCACAAGAGGTGTGGCATGCATCAAGAAAAGTCTTCAGAAGAAAAATTACCTGTTTAGACCTGGAGAAGAGCTTCAGCCTTTACCTGTCTGACAGGTAACGATCCTGCATTGTTATCAAAATGTGACAGTAGTTTATACATAACACAAACACACACTGCATCGACACATTCTACCAGTCATACAGGTCCAATAAGGCTCAGACCTCTGCAATGAGTTGCTCTCTGATAATTTTACATTGAGTTTCTCTCATGTTTGTCTGTTAATTATTGGGTACTGCTTATAAAAAAACACTTTCCCATGCACCACCTTTGTCAATTTTTTTTTTACAGCTATGAATGCTCAATGTTCTTTTCATATATTATGCACTGCATTTAATTTGGTGGGAAAATTTCAGACGACTAATTGTGCTGACTCACAGGATTCACATGATGTCATCTCTTTCCCAAGCATGAGAACAAGCCCAGCCCCAATTTACTGCTGCAGAATCGTTACAAAAACAACAGGCCAAACTGTGCAAAATGGAATATATTATATATTCCATATATAATATATATAGATTTTAGGAATGCTCCTTTTGTGGTTGGTGGTGTAGAAATTTTTTTTAAAGGTTTTTTTTACCCATCTAATATTTCACAGCCACAAAGACAGGGTGTATAGGGTTGCCTCAGAGAAACCCTCAGAGTGTTAGACATGTGTAAGATTTCCTCACTGAAGCCCCTGGGCTGGGCAGGACCTCCCAAACACATCCCATTAGGTCATTTTAGGAGAGTTTTGCTATGCTGCTGAGACATTTAAGAAATATTTCTTATATTTCTTACATACTTTGTGTTTACTCTCAGTGTTTGGTCTAAATAAAGTCTTGCCCTTTTTGACAAACTATTTATGTGGAGACTGTATTCATTAACTCTTTCTAGCACCCTATTGTTACCAGTCTGGTCAGTTTTTTTGCAATTCCCTAGTAATATTCTGACATCTTGTGGTTAATATTGGTACCACATTTTCAACCATTCTGAGTTTCATTGTTATGAATCTTCTTCTACCAAGAAGATTGCAAAGTAACAAAGCAACACAAGCGTTCTCCTCTCTCCAAATTTAATATCTGCTCACTATAACCAAAACAAATCGCTATGCCTCAAATTTACAGTCACAAAATACAGAATACCATACAAAATCTACAAAATGCAACAATTACAAACAAAATTTAGTTTGACAAAACAATTGTACAGTATAAATTTATATAATACTGATTTCATATTTTTGGCACCTGACCATGATATAATTTTGATACAGAAATGTTATGTCAGATGTTAAAAAGGAAAACGAAATGACAAAATATGCATAAAACATACAAACATACAAAAAAATACAGTTTTGATCCGCCATTTCAATTTCTTTTCATTTTGTACAAAACCAGCAGTCAATGAATAAAAAAGAACAATACAAACATTCAAATATGTTGAATTAACAGTAAAGCAGAACTGAAAGCACTGCGGTGAGGCATTGGATGTTTAGTGACATTCAAGAACATGGAACATTAGCCAGATTAGGGAGCTCTGTGACTTCAGCATGCTTAATAAAAGCAGGACAGAGGGGGATATGCTGTGATATTATTGGGTATATAGTGGTTTGAAATGACATTTATTTTTGTGAGTGAATGAACAGCACAGAAGTGCATGGGCTATTTAAAGAGAAATGGGTCCTGTTTCCAATCACTCTTTTCTTGTTTATAGTCTATATGGCAGATTAAGAAGATTCAGTGAGTATAAACCACCACACGAGGTGAATGGGAGGAGCACAGAGCTAAACTCTGCAAGAAATGGTCGTTTCACATGTAAGCAACTTCAAGCTTGATTAAAAGAAAAACTAACAAGGCCATTTAAAATCACTCACCCATAGAAACACTTCAGTGTATAAGGCAATTCAGTAACTTGATGATGCTCGTGTGTACAATCCAGAGTTTAAGACTGTCTGTATAGCAGATAAAAGTAACTTTAAACTTCTCGTACTAGCTTTGACTCAATAAAGCTTTAGTTCTTCAGTAAGTAAAAGTCGAGCAATTAGCTCACTTTTTGCAATAATGCAAATAATGCATCACAACATCTATAACCAGGATGAGCAAACAAGGCTGTAACTGATCTTAACCACACACCAACACACACTACATGCATACTTATAACACAAATACTCTCCTGTCCACAAATGCAGATAATATTGGTATTACATGCTAATACAAAAAACATCAATAAAATAGATCGCTGTTATCTAAGTTGGATCTCTGAGTTTTGTTTTGCATGCGTGTCTGATGTTTCATGTTTCAGATTTATATACAAGCCTAAATGTTACTATAGTACAAACATTAAAAAACTTTCAAACAGGAAACTGTCGGACTAAAACTTAACATAAAATTGGATGTGCGTTTCCAGCACTTGTTAATAAGGCTCTTTAAACTGCAAGGAAAATGTGGGGAACCAGCTATGATGTGTATGCCTAATTTATTGGTCCCGTGAGCTAATAATACTGTGATCTGCAAATATTAAAGTTGGCCTATACAAACTAGGATGTCAATAAACTATTTAAACATGATCTAGATCAAGTTCAAATAAGTCTGCAGTGACTGTACAGAGTACCCAAATATACACATTACTAAGGCTAACAAGACCTAGAGAGATACCATAAACTGTTTGAAGAACTGTCAGACGCTTACATGATTTTTCACTCTCTCTCACATGGTTCAGGTGTCAGGTGTCCTCTTTTCAATAATCACAGAGAGAATCAGTTATTTTCCATCTCATATCTTTGCCTTGCTGAAAGCTTAAACTGCTCTGTCTTAAACCTACATAAAATAAAATAAAAAAATCAACTGTATACTTAACATGACATGAAGCCTGTTTTCTATTTAGGAAGTGATGTTACCTCAGATAAATGCTCTGGTTACCATAATTCACTCCACCACAAGCGTCTTGCTGACCTGATGCAGCTCCCTATAGGGATAAGACAGCCAATAACTGTGTGTGTGAGTGTGTCTACATCTGGCCAAGCTCAGCCTGATGGGACCCAGATGCCCTACTTTAAAAAAACTGACCCTCCATCATTTCCTTGCGTGTGGAAGGAGTGACTATATCAAAAGTAAATTAAAACCCATAAATAAATAAAAGGTTGATGCGTGAGACACTAATCTCAGAACTGTCCTGCACTGCTGGGGTCACACTGTAGCAGACGCACGATGGATGGGTCGCTTTTCGCCCCTTTGATGAATTCCTCTAGAGACAGTTTCCCTGTGATGAAGCAGAAGAGCACACAGACTGTTAGACAATCATAGTCTTTACAAAAGAAACATTATGGCTAGCCACTAATTATTTGCAATGATGGGAGAGAATGAAGACTTTCATTAAATTTACAGTTTAAAACATTTAAACAGAAAACATGTCAGCATGTTTTAGGAGGTGAAGAATGACTTTGGAAATATTTACAAAGATTGAAAGGATTCTCACTGGACAAACAGAATCTTGTAAATGCTTGTATAACTAAGAACAGTATCAGTCAGCAGATGCCACTGCATTCACACTGCATTCATATTTTACGGTTTACCCTACATTTAGTCCTGTGCTGATTCATTAGATGGTCATAGCATTCACACTGCATTCATGTTTTACTCCACATTCAGTCTTGTACTGATTCATTAGACTGTCATAGCCTTAACATTGAATTCTTATTTTACTCCACATTCAGACCTGTACTAAATGGGGACATTCCATAGGCTTCAATTGGCTTACACCACTGTCTAAGTTATAAAAAATGTTTACCATCCCGGTTGGTGTCCATCTGTCTGAAGATCTTCTCTGTTCTCTTCTCAGGCGTGGACTCATCCTCAGGCATCTTCATCACAGATGATACCATTTTATAAATCGCCTGGAAAGAGATTAAAGAGATTATATGCTAACTCAAAACAGCAGCAGAGCAGTAACAAACATACATACATACACACACACACACACATATATATGTTTGTGTATATATACACATCTATATCTATACACACACAAGCACATGTATACACGTATGTACACACATGCTACTAACAGCATCTCAGCATTATTAAGCTTAAAAATAGAAGCTCCGGAAAGACTTCAGTGATCTGTACTAAAGCAGAGCCATGATAATGAGGTGTAAACCCATAACGGATGCAGGTTCTGCTCTCTAATTTTATTTGTGCCTCAGATAGCTCCTGTTGAGTAAGTGCTGCACTGACTGCTGTCAGAGGAATAACAGCGTAAAGTGACAGAAATAAAGCGACAGTAAGATTAAGATTGACTGCAAAGAACCTGTGACACATTCATGGCCAGTACAACAAAGATCTTCAGCTATTTAGCAGAAAAGCAGAGAACGACACAACTACACAAATTAGAATGCTCCTATTGTAACAAATGAAGCTGCCTGCAGTGTGCAGATTATAAGTGTAGTCACTCCCATCAATTGTTTAGTTTAGGAGAATTGCTTTATTTCTGCCTCCTCCCATATGCATCCACATCTTGTTTACCAATTACTGTCCTCCTTTGATCCCTTTCTCCCCCTTAAATTCACTATACTATAGTATCGTGTCAGCACTAAAAGTAAAGACACAAAACTAGGTGCAAGCTCCTATATTTAATAAAAACATTTTTACTCTAAATGATTATAATAGGTGAAAACTAGCTGAAAAACAGAGTAATCAATACACTAAAGGTTTTGCAATACATTACATCATACTTCTTTTTTAACAATCATCTGGTTTTGCAAGTATCACTGATTGGGTCATAAATACACGCTTCTTGCAGCGTGTTTTTTTTGTTATTTTTTTAAAAGACAATATTAAGATAACCGCACCTACATGTACAAATCTTGGCATCAAGTTACATATTAACAGTGGAGTGAATCAAAAACTGTAATTACTAGGAGAAAATGCTTGTTTTGTCTTGATGACTATTACTATTATAACATATTCGTTTATTCTTACAGCCCTGATGATTCTGTTTTTTTAAAGGTCACAATGCAAGTATGAAATACAATATAATCTGAGTTTAGAGTGATATGTCAGGTTTGGGGATGATGAATCTACTATAACTGTAGTGATGGGGTTGTAGGAGCATCATCACATAACAGGTGTTTCCTTGATGGCCAATGAACTATAAAAATCGTATTTCTTTGGAAAAAGTGTAAATGACAATAGGGGGCGCTGTAGAGATAAACTAAGAAGTACTGCAATCCCCTTCTCACCTTGAGGTATAATTGCATTATTTATTTATTTATTTGTAGGTATTACTCCTTCGTACCCGTTTTTTTTTATTTTACCACACTATGACATCAATTAAGCTACAAATTCTCTGCAGATGGTTTGGTTTGAACAGGTCCTCGAGATCTGGGCAATCACTTGTTGCTAAAATTACTCTAGAACCGAAGCAAGAAAGCTGTGATGTGAAAGCAGGCCAATTGAACAGACAGAAAATATAAATAACCAGAGGAGAAGTGCAGCTTGATAAAAGCCTGTTTATCAGAGCCAAAAATAAGACTCTCTTTACAGTAAGGAGTTCTTGACAGTCTAACACTATGGCTATCCTTGCAGCTAAAACATTACATTCTGCAAGTGAGAAACAACAACATATGTGATGTGAACACTGGGCAGGACTGGGTTCTCTTTTGTCTCTCATTATGTCATGCCTATTGCTATTTAAGATAGCAGCTGTAAGGCAACAGGGATGATTATAAAACATCACTGCTAATTTTTAGAGAGATTTAGGATGCCTGACACACCTGCACAATCTCCAGCATCTCCGACTTGCTAATGTATCCGTTTCCGTCCAGATCGTACATGCTGAATGCCCACTTAAGCTTCTGTTCCAGCTTTCCTCGTGACGTGACGCTCAACGCGATGATGAACTCCCGGAAGTCTATCGTGCCATCGCCGTTTGCGTCAAACGTACGGAACACATGCTCCGCAAACTTGGATGCATCGCCGTAAGGGAAGAAGTTTCCATAGATCTTCTTGAACTCCTCCATGGAGAGGTTGCCGCTGGGACAGTCCCGCAGGAAGCCCTTGTACCATTCCTGGATCTCGTGCTCCGTGAAGTCTGTGCTCTCCAGCAGGTCCTGCATCACCTCAGGGCGGAGCTTGCTGTTCTGCTTCCCCATGCTTCTATTCACAAGACAGCACTGGTAAAAGAAAGACAAGAGGACTATTGAGCCTAAATGTATCTACAGATGAAATTACAATGTACTATACAATGTTGCTAGGGGACATTAGCTGAGTGTTGGTTAGGGAAGGGAAAGTGTACAGGGTCAAGGATCTAGACTTCAGAACAAAAAATGAGATCATTCCAATACATCTTTACAAAGCATCTTTTATTTTATCGATATAGGGCCTGGGATGGGCCCCCTTTGAAGTTTGTTGAGGCCCTGTAGTGGGCCCTAGCTCTCTTGTGGAGAAGCACTGGCATTAACAATATCCAAGCAAATGGTTTCTGAGCTATATTCTAACTCTTTTAAGAGTTACATACAATGGCACAGATGGCAATGTATTTGTGGATATATGGCTTGTGCTTTTTGTAGGCTTGTTTAATAATCAAATAAATGTGGATTTATTGCAACCTCAATGTTAGCCTTAAGACCACTGACACTGAACACTTGTGGAGAACAGGTGGGGGAACAAAACCTGAAACACCCACTCTAGGTATTTTCTCAGATATAGCAGTTACAAGATTCAGGTCATAAAATCAACCAGCTTTAAATGTTCTAATACAGAAATCTTCTGTATTAGAATAGAAAACAGTTCTGCTACGGTCTCTATTCTCATTCAGTAAATCCCACTAAAACACACTAAACACATGAAACAAAACTGAAGCCACACTATTTTACTGCTAAACAATCCATCTTCCATAGCAGCTGCATCATCTAATGATTGCTAGTGATGTAGAGATGTGTAGTGATTTGAGAAAGAATTATGCAGGGTCCCCTCTGTATATACTGTTTAATGAACGTGAGGTGAACATGAGGTTTACACCACCCGGTGCCTCTTATCATTCAAGATGCTCCTGTTCTGCAGAATGACAGATAACCCCACAAACAATTCACGACATGTTCAATAAATACCAGAACTTAGGTTGCCACAACATTATTTCAATAGGCAATACCTATATTTAGACACAATACAATTTTATTGTGACTTTAAGCATTTTGCGATATGCTAATTATTGCAATATCATATTGTGATATGTTGCAATATATAATCTGTAGCTCCTGTAGCTCAGTTGGTAGAGCATTGTGCTGTGTTAGATTCCCAGGGAACACATACACTGGGAAAACGTATAACTTGAAAGTACTGTAAGTCGCTTTGGATAAAAGCGTCTGCCAATTGCATAAACATCAATATCAATAAACATTTTTAAACAGAAAGGTCACCAAACATTGTCCACATCCCTTTTAACTACTAAGATACAATTCTGATACAAGTCTGTTCATCTCAATTCATGTTTATTTGCTGAAATGGGATTGTCAATCAGACAGACTGACCAACAATGTCATAAATGTTGCAAGGAACTAACAAACTGACCAGTGTGTTACAATTTTAACCAACCGAATGCAAACAAGTGTGAACTATATATTACCAAACTCAGACCATATCAGTAGAATAAAAAGCAATTTAATTTATTAGTTATTGCAAAAAATGTATTTTAAACAGCATATTTATTATATAATATGTATATTTAATTTCATAAAGCATATTTAAAATGCATTCATAAATGTATTGCCACACGAAATATTGCAGTAGTATGCTGCAAAACATCTAGCACCTGATTAAAATAGCAACACCATAATGAATGCATCAACCCAAACAGTTATTCACAGACCCCATCTGCAGACCCCCCACTTAAGATGGAGGGTCTGGAGATCTTCAGCTGTTATGTGACATTTGATGTGTCTATGCAGGAAGTGACTCTTGTTTCTCAGTCAAGTCATGGCTCTTCTGTCCAATCTGACAACTGCCTGAAAAACACACAAACCAAAGCACTATTTACAGTATAATGCCAAATGCATCATGTGTCTTGGAATTGAGGAGGGGTGTGGATGTCGGGCAGAAGAGAAGATACAGTGCTCCCTGTCTGATTAGAACTGGAGTGTGGCTCTTCAACCTTAAGAACACTTGAAGGTTCTGAATTACCCAGACAAGTACACTACATGTTATCTAAACTGTTTGGTTTCATGGGAGACAGAAATGCCTTCATAACACTGAACGCACCATAACAGACCAAAAAAATAAATGTTGCAATTTCATGGAACAGGTGACATGCAGAATACTGTAAATAACAAGCAAAAAGGTTTGAACAGACACCAAGTGCTAGGTTGGAGATACTAAATAAAGCCCTGTGTTCACTAATTAACTAACAGGATTATAGGTATGACAATTAATTTGATAAACTATTATTTTTGCAAACTATTTTGTTTCATACAGCGGTCATATGGACATTTACAAAGCATCAAAAGCCAAAAAAACACCCCATTGTGGCTCTGGGCATGATCACTTAAATGATATTACAAAGAATCTACTGCAAACGAAGGTGAGGAGGAAGCAACTCAAAGCTGTCACAGGCAGTTCTCAGACTAAATTGGAAACCTGTGTGAGATCAATGTGGTCTGTGGATTGCAGCTTTAGACAATGAACTATGAAAAATTAACCATTGAAATCTCTGCTTTGCGTTATGCCTAAATGCATTACTTGTGGTAAAATCTCAGTAACCCACAGCATAAAAGCAGTATGCCATAAAATAATTTTTAAAGATTGTATTCATTTTGAACAGAAAACAATTAAGCTGTAGAACAACAACTCAATAAATCAATGTAATAAATACACTGGGAACACACACCGCATTGCTTTCTTGCCATTTAAATGAAAGCATTTTAATACTTTTTCAATACAATGTGCTTTTTTTGGCAAAACCCAGATGCACTTTTATATTTCACTTATGATGTTTGTACTTTTCACTATTTTAATCACTGACCAAAGTGCATGAACAAAACATTTAAAGCTATTAAAATGTATGTAAGGTCTGGAATCAGAGCAATCAATGTGTTTTAAACAACATGTAACAGCGGATAAGCCTCAAACTCCTCAAACTGTGTGTCTGCTCAGAAACTTGGCCATTCAGTTTAATAACATGCCATTAGTGCTAAACACAAGAACATCTAAACGGCTTTGTCTTGGACTGCATGTCCTAACTCTCCCATTTGATCATGGATGAAGATTGAAACAGTCAGCCATTTTCCTACAATTGAATTTTTAGTCACTGAATATATTAGTAGTATCTTAACTGCAAACTGACAATGAAAAGCAGATGGTAAGGTTTGCTAAACACATTGCATTAGCTACCAGCTACATTCACAAAGCACTTTTTTTATTTGCTGCCATGTGTAGTGAAATTGTTTTCGGCTAAGAGGTGTCATGGCTGACAGGCATGAATTAAGTTTCCAGCATTAACCCTCCTGATTAAATTGAACCTCAATTTAAACACAGAGGACAGAATGGGGCTTAATTACAACGCAGTTAGCAATGCTGTCTTCATGTACAATAACGAATCTCTGTGACCTCTCTCCATGTTGCTATGGAAACAGACACTACATGCAGCATTCGTTAGTAGAAAGAAAACAATAAAATCAGTAAGACTACAGATGTTTGTATCTCTAGATGGAACTATGGTGCTCTAAACAGATTTCCTTATCCAATCTGGATTTCAGCCATGCACAGAGATGCGACTTACAGTGATCATGCTTCAAAGAGAACACAACTGAAATTCTACAAACTGCAGCCAGTTTCACTGTGTTTGCCAAAAACAATGAGCTTGTTAAGATAAGGTAAGGTTGGTTAGCCAAGAACAGGCAAGAATAACAGAGAACTGGTGAAAACAACATCCTGTTTTCTCTCCTTGAAGCGGTGTATGATGGCCACAGTCATTCACAACAGCAACTTGAAAGCAGAGTTCCAATAAAATAAGGCCCTCTATATGCATGGTGATTTGCTAATGATGTAGAAATTAATCTGATTAAGCTCTTGCAGAACAACATCTGAGAGGCTGATCTTTGATGTCTGTACTGCTGCTTTTAGCCATGTTGTACCTCGAAACTCATCTCAAGACCAACTACAAAATCAGTGGTCCCTGTGACCAATGAATTTTCATGGATTATAATTACTGAACAAAGACAATAACAATTAAATAGATTTAATTATATAAAGAGAAATCATTAAAATAGTTTTATACATGCTGCATTTACAAAGAGCAGTATCTAGTTCATAAATATTTTTGTGTTGAAACTCAAAAACTTTATATTCAATATTGAAATTTCCATGTTTTTATTTTTTTGCACAGTGTAACTATTTTTTCCCAGGTTGCCATGACCTTTGGGGCCCTTAACTATGAAGCAAATTAAGATCTTGTGTAAGAGCCATTAACATGAGGCTGTTACACCTCTGTTGTGGACCTGGGAAGGATAGACGACATTAGTGCAGTCAAATCTCTGAAAATGTGTATGCTGGATTGTCTTTCCAGCTTCATTGTCTGAGAAACCACAAAAAAACAATTTCCCTTTCACAACCCCTTTCACATAAAAGTACATGCACTTAACACTTGTTCACACATTAAAAGAAAAAGTGAACAGAAACATGGATCAATAATCTATTCACACTGAAGAGAGAAGACTCATCATTTACAAGATTCAAAGCAAAATACAATCCATCTGTAAGTAAAGATTACATGTGCTTTAAAGCAAAATGGATTCCATCAGGCAAACTTCAATACTTCTTTTTCTTTAATGAAAGAAGCATGCATTGCTTTGAGTTTATGTCCATGTTAAAACAACACGTCCTTAGTTCAGCTGTGTGGGAACAGAAGTGTAAAGGATCTCTCCATTTGCTGTGTCTACAAAACCATACCAGGACAAACCATATACAGGTAAAACCACCTGACCTGAAAGACCTTTTGCCGTAAAAGCATCTGCTAATGTCTGTCTGATCTTTCCTGGGCACTGCGGGTTTTTATTATGCTTGTTATCCTACACTTGGCCAGTTTAATCTTGCTGCCTGGCTGCATTTCCTTACATTCATATTTCTATAACTGATCAATGTTTGTTTTTTTTAGTAGAGGGAACTGAAACCAAAGAACAGTATGACAAATATAATAACAGTAGGGCTGGGCGATAAATCGATTTTATCGATTAACTCGAATGTGTAGTTTACATCGATTTGCTTGAATGAAAATCGGTTTTATCTTTAACGTAATATGC
>JAZGTJ010004539.1:0-22834 GCA_036877575.1 Botia almorhae
TAATGCGTTCTGTGATGTGGAACAAGTGAAACACATTTTCTCACACAAATTACAGCACATGGGGAAGCCTCGTTCTGTGGGGAGCAGCAGGGAGGGGTTCTTTACGAAGGAAAGCTCTTACGCTGACATAACACGTCAGAGCCCAGATTGACGCCCACAGAGCTTAGGCACGACTTTCACTCGTTAATGAAGGTGATTCACCGCGCTGGATTTGTCTTCTCCACCGACATGATTAAGCATCTGTCTTCATAAGGGCTTTGTTGTCATTAATGAAATGAATGTGTTTGAATACGGTTGCAACTGGAATAGTTGGTGCTCACTGATACATCAGTTTCTATAGTAGAGTGGAATTTAATCTTTTTAGGCAGACTTACTGTTGGAGGGAAGTGGTTAGTCAGGCTCCGCCCAAGCCGCCAGACTGACATCATCAGAAATTTAATTTTCTTAAAGAGTATGAGGGTATAAGAATAACAGAATAATGATGTTTAGGGACAAATCACTAAATACACAATGTTTTTAATAAAAATAAAAATAGAAGCCCTGAGCTTTAGTATTATATAAAGAGTGACCTTATTTACTACCGGAATTCATCATCTTGGTTTTATTATAAATATATGTGCATTTTATTCTAAAGAAAGAAATATTATTTGTCATCTTTAAAATGTAATACTTTGCTTGGCCTCTGTAATGACTATATCAGGCTGATGTCATGGATACAACCAACGTGTTTTATCATCAGTTGCTGACAGTGTTTAGGTAAGAGAGTCATCCTGTCTAATCCCTGCCAACTCAGAACTGCCTCCTTTCTGGAATGAAATACTCACTTTACAAGATTCCCAGTAGATAAATGTAAGACCTGCCCTACTTTTATACTGACTATCCTGTTTCATGTAGGAGTCACATTCCCAAAGTAAAATAGGTTAGTACAGTTAGGAGAGTACAGTTTTGTGTTCACATGTTCCTCTACAGCCCACAATGGTGACACGTTTGCTGTAGGGGCATCGTCACTCATCTTTAATCTAGTTTATTGATATTTGTAATGTCAGTCCCCACTAACTGTTTGTCTAGTAGTGAAATGTGACAGGGATGCAATTCATAACTTTGGCCCCTCGATATCACCATCTCTGTGTGAAACATAAAACATGGATGACAAATTTAAAATTCTAAACAACTGATGTAAGAACAAACTACAAATGCAACACCATCTGCAGTACCTGTACCTTTAATATAGTTTACAGATGGACAATTTCCTGCAATATCCAACCTGACCACTCGGATTATACATAATTATTATAAATGTATCATTGCCAGTTGGGGTGAGGGAAGGAGACTGTTTTAAACACTGTAATCATTCACTGTGATCGGTGATGTAGGTGCTGGTTTTTGAACAGGAAGTCCATATTAGGGACTGAGAATTCTGCCATGGCCTCTGTGTTTTCACTTGGCAGGTATTGTGCTCCGCATGTTCTGGGGCAGATATTGATTAGCTGTAGAGAGGATGTGTGTGTGTACGAGTGGGCAGAGTGGCTGGTTAGTATTAATAGCATACAGGAAGCTGAGTGGCCGCATGCGTCTCCCCCCCGTGACTGCAGTTGTAGCGGATGCTGTGGAGGCTGTTTCGGTGATTGTGATGTCGGAGGATGAGGGATGGGCAGCGTGCTGGAGACTGTGTGGGGGAGAACAGGAAGTGTAATTCTCCTCAGAGATGACCCTGTCGTACAGGCTATACTCATGTCTGCGGGGGGCCTGGCTGATTCTGTGCACCATTACAATGGAAACAAGCCTGTTGTGAGGTCACACAGAGCTGCGTGGTAGATGCTTTAATCCAAAATGGCTGATGATGCGTTTAAGCTATACGTTTGTATGTATCAGTGTGTGTGTGTGCGTGTGTGTGTGTTTGCCTGGGAATCAAACCCTCAACTCTTGTGCTGCTAACGCAGTGCTCTACCAATTGAGCTGCAGAAACACAAGAACATATCAAAACAATGACATGAAGCCAGCTTTGTATTCAGTATTAATCAGACGGTCTATCGGGTTGCCATCCGAGGGTACAAATTGGTCAAATGTGGCATTTTTAATATTAGCCTAACTGAGAATTCTTCATTTGCGTCGCCTCCTGGCTTCATCCGCTGTTAGACACCAGAAAATGGAAAGCAGTCAGCAGAAACAGTGGCGTTGATGAAAAGGAATAAATCAAATATTCATTCATTGACTTCATCCAATCAGATGGCTCAGTTAATCCTCCCCTCCCTGCGGTCCTGTTCAGTTCGTCTGTCTCCTCCAGAGATCTGCTGATCAGCTGTGTGACGTCGGATGGATTGACAGTGTCACTCTCACCATGAGTGCATCGTAAAAACCTATTAAAAATCAATTTTATGGCCTTTTCCAAATAGTCTTTATGTTCCAGTCCATTAGCAATATTCTGTCAACGTAGAAATAACAGAACCATATTTACAGCTCACGGTCTGAGTATTTATGTGTTTTCCATCCATTAGCACAGTGTGCGTGTACGTTTGTGTGTGTAAATGTGTGTATATATATGTGTGTGTGTGTGTGTATATATATAAAATAAAAATATAAAAATAAAATATTTTAGTGTACTAAATTATTTTACTACATACTATCAAACAGTGCACATTATTTTGGTGCAGTGCCCCTGTAGAACACAATAATTTTTCTTTCACTCAGCAGTGTGTATTTAAACTCTAAACCACTTCGAACTGTTTTAAGTAGGTAATCCTGCAAATTTGCATGTTACTTGCTGCGATCAGACGGGCCTGTCCGTCATTCCGCCCAACAGCTGTTTTGATCCAGAACTTTGAGGACGTTGCGCTCATCTCAGCTGCTGACTATTAACGGCCTCGCATATCCCAGAATGCACCTTGTTCAGCAGCCGGCCGGCTGCGCTGATGTCATGGCTCATCTATGCTTTGAAGTCAGACTGAATGCCAGTTAAAGCCAGGCAGTGCGCTGAGGTTACTGCGTCTACGCACAGAGGCAATCCCGACCTCTAATGTTTTTGTCTGTGGGCTTTATGGGTTTTTCTTATCCCCCAATTACACAGTTTGAAAGAGGCCATGCTTCAGGCTTTAGGGCTGCTTTGTTCTTCCTCTGTGGACACTGAGAGCAGAGATAGACAGACGTGTGTTCGCTGGTTTTTACAGATTAGACAATGTGCGTGTTAATGGCGTCTGGGCCTTGAGTTTGTGGTTTTGTGATTTACTTTCTCCAGAAGATCTTTTTGTATTATTTTCTGGATTATTTTCAACATCGATTACAATCATTCTTCAGTCATTTAAACACTCAATGGAAAAGTAGCTTGTTACTGGAAAATCACAGTAATATTATGGTCGCACTACTAAAAAATGTAGATTCGTTTGGATCATTGCTCTTTAGTTAGTTACTCCCCAACACTGTTAACAGGAAATATTTGTGTACAAAGGTGTGTGTTTTATATAAAGTGAAAAATATTACTTTGTGTAGCAATAACCACATTTTTAAGAGTCAGGCCACATATTGCCAGACAAAAATAATTGTCAAGTGACCACAACACATTTTTACTCTTAACTGTGTTGTCTCTGGGACTGAAGGTTTTTTTAAACTTTGATTTTTCCAATAGAGAAACATTCTGAGCATCATTTGGGTGAGCTAAATTGAGATGCGTTTCTTTGTCATTGCTCTTTGACTGCTTTTGCAGCACGATTTTGATGCAATATCCCACGATAATGCACTTAAACTACTTGGCCTCAGCGCGACATGTCGTTTGTATGTTAATGCCCCAGGGGACCCAACAAAGCACACGACTGCTTTCATGAAGTAAATTGTACGGCTTCAGGAAGCAGGGTTATTGATTCTGTTTCATGCTGTATTAAAAGCTAGCATGTTCAGGACACATATTGAAGTAGTCTGGACTTCCTGCTGCAGGTCTGTTCATTTGATTCACATCCGATCCATAATGCATCTCTTCCAGTCTGTCATATGGTATTAATGTGTCGTTGTGACATGGAAAGTAACCTTTGTCTGTGTCGGATGGCACAAGCCATTATCCTGTTTAGCATTGAGGCATGACAGTCTAAGTTTAGTATATTATTTGTATTGTATATGTGGTCAGGAGGAGATCTTAAAAAGCATTCTCTTGTGTGTATTAGCTGTTGAAGACAAACAGGCTTATAGGATGAGAAATTAAATTAGCCTGCTGTGGTTTAGTGGTGTGTTAGGGCTCAATGCAAACCACTTGCCTGAGGTATTATTCCCAGTATATTGGGTCTGTTTCCGGATTATAAATAAACAAGTCATCAAAGCTTTAAAAGAATATTATAACAATTGTTTCTCTTAGGTTTAGTGGTCCTGTAGCTTAACTGGTAGAGCATTGCGTTAGCAGCACAAAGGTTGTGGGTTCGATTCCCAAGAAACACAAGTACTGATAAAATGCATACCTTGAATACACTGTAAGTTGCTTTGGATAAAAGCGTCTGTCAAATGAATAAATGTAAATGTAGGTTTAGATATTTCTATTAAAGAGACAGTTCACCCAAAAATAAAAATTCTTCCATGGTTTACTCACCCTCATGTCATTCCAAACCTGAATGACGTTTCGGAGGAACACAGATGAAGATTTTGAAGTATGTTGGTAACCAAACGACACCCATTGACTTCCATTGTGTGGACACAAAACCACTGAGACAATTCTCAAAATATCTTTTGTGTTCCATAGAAGGAAACAGTCTTGCAGGTTTGGAACGACACGAAGGTGAGCAAATAATGAAATAAAAATTGTGTGAACCATCCCTTTAAATTTCTGTTACATAGAAGTATGGGATTGTGTAGCGACCAAAAGTGTTGGATAAAAACCCTCATATATTTTTAGCTTCTTCAAAGTAAACACTCTTAGATGGTCTAGATTACAGTTAGAGTACAGTTCTAAACACTGTAGTTATTCGAACCAAACTCACAGGAGGCGTCTTTCTTTGAAATTGAAGGTCCTCTATTCATTTTCAAAAATAAATAAACTCTATTCATTTTCAAAAATGAATCATTCCAAAGCGGAATGATTTATTTTTGGATCGGTGATAATGATCAACAGTAACAGGGCAAGTATTCTGAGGAAAAAAACAAACGTCAACCTTTCATCAACCGAACCATAAAAATAACGCTAACTAAACAATTGAAGTTAGATTCCTGCCCTTTATATAGAGCGGCGTTCCACACAATGTTTGGGAAGATCTAGGACTGTTGGTAAGGATTCCCAGAACTCTATGGGATATGATATGTAATTCCAGGCAGGAAATTGAAGGAACGGGATCATTCTTTGCGGGCAGCTTTTCTTTCATCCACCAGATCTTGACAAGCTATTTGTCTTGTGTGGAAAACGCTGCATTGGGGTTACGGTAAATGGTGGACTGGTTCCACTGGGTATTTTTGGCCTGTGTGTTTTTTAAGGGTTTTTGGCCATTGGCCGTTTTGGTATTCAATCTTTTATAGGCATTTTTTCCTGTTGGAATGGAACAGACAAGTGTCTCTTGACTTCCTGTTTGTGCGAACGAGCAACGGGTCGAATATTAAGAACAGGAAGAAGGAAATGTACCTCCTTAGGGACGATAATGTTTTGTGTTTTTACTTTTTAACCCGTCTCACTTGCGTAACACATCCATATAGACACAGAAAGAGACGGACAACAGCTGGACAAGGACATAAGTCTGTTATTTATACATTCTTCATAATACTCTGTCAACAATTCTTTACAGTGTGATAATCATTAAGTAAAGCCTCCATTTCACTATAATTGCTAAAAATGCAAAGTTACTTTAGAATATGATGTATTTTAATACCTTAAACCATCTTTTATACATATTTTACTAGGTACACATTGAGTCACGCCATCTGAATGCTGAATTAAAGCAATTCCCAATGAAATGTGGGAGTCAAAATTTGTGATTTTGTCACTGTGAAGGGTGTTGTTAGTCAAGAGTCAGAGTCAGCGGAGTGCCTGAAGCAATATGTACTGTGATGAAAGCTTTGTAATGTAAGTGCCCTAATGCTTTTATAAAATGGCTCCAATCGAAATATCATAAAATACACCAAAGTTCTGTTAGATTTTTAAAGTTCTGTTTCTTCTGAAGAAAAGTGTGTTTTCCTGTGCCAAACTGTCCTCCTGATGCGGGTTGTTGTGGGCGGTGTCAACCCAGCTAACAGGGAGCGTTGGCTAACATTCTGCAATTTAAGGTTGTAAGAACGTTGCCCTAATGTTCTGTTAAGTAGCAGAAATGTTGAAAATGTTCGTTCTAGGAACATTCAGAATGTATATATAACGTTAAAAAATGTTAACAAATTTTAACGTTAACTTGATAACTGAGAAAACTTGGAGAAAACGTTAGCCAACGATCTTTTTTGGGTGAATTCCCACATATTGCAATGGGGCGCGTGTGTAAGACATTTTAAACTGCAAGAACATCGGTTTGCAAATTGTCCTGCAAACTCTGCCCTTCTTGAGCCCACACCCTCCCATCCCAGAGGTTTAAAAGTTGATCACCCAGTGCGGAGCCAAGTGAAGGAAAATGAGCAGGCTGCTATATTTAGACACCCTGGCAGGTGGACAGAAGCACGTCTATATATAGAGCTGAGGAGAGGGAAGGAGTGTGTCAGTGAACGGGGGCTGCACGTCATGGCGATGCCCTGAGTGGCGGCTCGTAACTCCGCCCCCGGGCTGCAGCACTTCCTGTGTATCAGTCGCGGCTGCTTGGCTTGTGTTCTGGTGTCTGTCACTGCGTTTGCCATGCAAGGTGTTTGGAAGGCAAACTGGCCAGACTGTACATGAATTATGGAGCAGATGGGGAGTTTCTGTCAGGAAAATGTTGTGGCTTCATATCACCTTTCACCTCACCCATAACAACCTCATCTTCACATGTGTTCCTAAGAGCTCCAGCATTCATGTCAGTGGATCATTCATTTATACATTCCACCACTGCAAAGGATTGTGGGAAAGGGCTAGACAAAATCTAGTCACAACGATCGAGTAATTGTGTACCTAAAAAGGTGGTGAATTTTTGATGTTACAGTGCTTTCTGTTCTAGCTTAATATGAGAAGACGGCGATATAAATGTTTACAATTTGGTTTCTCTAGGAGGTGTAAACATGCTCTGTTTACTGGCTTTCACTGTTGTGTAGAATTCAATTCATGTTTTATTTTAGCAAATCGGTACACGTGGATGGTTCAGAAAAGTGAATCACTGATTCATTTGAGTCACTTAAATTAGTGTGTTATGTATGTGTGTGTGTGTGCGTGTGTGCGCATGTATGTATATGTGGCCCTATAACCAATTCCACAAAGGGATTTCCCTGTTAAATTGGCAGGAAGTAGACGGAATTTGATCGGGAATTCTTAAACTGGGCACGTTTTGAAATGAGATTAAGATTAACAAGGATTTTTCTAGGGATTAATAAAGCACAATTGCTTTATATCATGTCGACACAGATAGGATCGCAGCACGCAGAACATGTTCAGTGTGTGGGGTTCTGATAGTCGGTTCTAAAGAAAAAAGTCTTGCAGTTCTGTAATCTCAGCTATAAAGAAAGATGTCAAGAGTCAAAATGCTCCAGTCGCATCCATTTAATGTGGCCACCGGGATACAGCATGCAGACGTGGGGCAGAGCAGCACTTGGTGTGCTGATGATAAGGCAGCTGCTGCTTCACTGGTTACAATGATGGGCTTGTCCACACACTGACATGTGCAGCCATTAGATAACAACAGTGCTGTCCAAGTCAACCTGTCCAATTCTCTCAGCTGAATACCTGCTGGGCAGAATAGAGATGATGGATGAGAAGGCTGCGGTCACACACAGAATGCAATACCATTTCATATGGTGTCCAAAATAAGAAGTCTCTCAGCCAGTAAGAAGTCTCTCAGCCATTCTAGAATGTGTACTACATGTGGCATAGTGTAGTGTTTTAGAATATGAATGTGTATATATTCACGAATATGTTATCAATAGCCAAATATGATGGGCAACATTACTAGTTTGTTATATTAATCTGTGCAAACGTATATATAAAGCATCTAAACTACAAGTCAGTATAGCTCATTGGAATAGTTACAGATATATGAATGCGTCCCCTGATGAGTTCTTATGCTCTCTTTTGCTCAGAGGTGTATGCGGATTGTTCTCTGTTGCATACCATGCGTCACATTTTGATTTGCTCTGAAAGAGTCTTTGTGGCAAGAAACATTTAATGCGGGCATTTCATGTAGCTGCGCTCCTCAAGCGACAGGCAAGCATGCATATTTACAGACCAGTCTCCCACTGACATGCACACAGTAATTACCCGCAGAATGTGTTTAGCATGCGCGTATACACACAAAACACATGCTACAGAACACACATAGCAATAAACATGCACACAGATGCACGCCGAACCCTTTAATACAGTTCCTGCAAGCTGTCTGTCCCTCTATATCTCATCATGTGTGTACTGTTAAACTCATAGATCTCTTTCTCATGATTATTATGGGTTTGCCAGTGCTAAGATGACTACAATTTAAATATATGATAGCACTCTATGTATGCTGTTTATTGTTATGCTTATTATATATGGATTACGTATTTAAACAATCTCCTTACCGTACCCTGATTCACGACAGTTTATACGTTTATAAAAAAGAAAGAAGATCCAGCTACTGTATCACATGTCTGGCTACCGTAAATAGTGCAGCTTTTTTTATTTTGCAGTTCAGAATTTAAACTTTCATCCACGTCAAGAAATTAACTCCAAAAGTAAACCGCAATTTCATGTTTCAAACAGAGATGGCGGTAGAGAGGCAGCTTTAATTGTAACTTCAGCAAAATGCTAACGGTATTTTTGTGAAATCGATTGTAAGTGGGGTTTACTTGTTTAAAATGTCTAAACTGACACGTAATCAAAACCCTTATTAAACCTGCAAGCCAGACAGAGACCAGCAAACAAGATCAAGATGGTCTAAGCTGTTTCTCAGTAGAGGTATTTTTATTAGGATGCCTCAGGAGGTAGCAGCAGACCAGTATCTGCTATTTTGCTCACTTTCTTTCTAAATCTGACCCCATGTGTATAGTGACCTGCCCAATGGGCCCTGGAGTAAAATGGCTTTTCTTTCATTTTCTCATTCATGTACTGTTAAAGTTGCAAGCAGCGTGGTAATTTAAAGAGCATCACGATGCTCGCCTCATGCATCACCAGCATAAGAACAGGAAAAGCCGTTCCAATCAGTTCCCCTGTAATGACTGAGGAACCCCACGCTGAGTGAATTTGTGGAGGATTATGGAGTCTGAATTGAATTGGGAATACGGACGAGAGTGGAGGAGGGGTCGTGCTGTGGGGGGTGGGTGCTGTTATCCGATCTGGCAGAGCAGTCAGGTTTCTTCTGAGATTGCTTCAATTAACTGATTGAGCCGCTGCCTCGACAAATGCCTTTGGCGGGGTTGCCATGGAGACGACGCCATTCCCCATCCCCACCTCGTGCTCTGATCCCTGATGGAGAGGCTGCAGTGTGTGTGATGAAGTGTGTATTCGCTTCGAGTGTGTTACCCTTTGAGGTTTTTGGTTTTTAGTAATATGTAGATTATTTTATTTTGATTTTGTCTAAAACAATAATTCCGTTTCTTGTTTTATGTTCCACAGAATTTTGTTTGGAAGGAGGTTGAGCGGATAATTATTTTTATAAAACACATTTTATACATATTTTTTATATCATTTTATACATCTGTTGTGATTTGATTGGATCGTGAAACGTTATATTTTTCCCACATGGCCTAAATTATGTCAGCAGCAAAATTCCGAAAGGAGACTCAATGAAACATAATGAAGATGATAAACATTTTTATAATTGTGCAAAATAGGACCGGCAATGTTTTTAAGATGTGAAATGGCCTCATTTTGATATCATGTCGTCTACAAAGCTTTGGAAATCAGGAATAAGGTGATGTGTTAATTGTGATTAATGTGTGCTGGAACATACATGTTTGTTGGGGTTTTTGCTCTGCTATTAGGCCTTCGAAGATTGTGGCGTAGGTTTAGCTTCATTTGGACATCGCTCTGTAAAACCTATTGGCCACTTGATTGATGGCCGGGAGTGACACTTCAGCTCTGTGAGGTGTGAGGATCAGCATGTCCAGCAGCTGTGATTCACCTGCTCCTCTCAGACTGTCAGTGATGCTGACTGTGTGACTTCACGCTCAGCCACACAGATTCACTGCAGACACACCTCGCAATGACAGCACTACCAGCAAACCACAGACAAAACAAGGTCTCTAGGGAAAGATAACATACTAAAAAACGCAATAACTGTTTTTAGAAATCCAACAAACCGGCACACAATTTAAAACGGTTATTTTGAAAGTTCCAGGAATGTTCAAAATGTCCATTTTTTAGACGTTGTATTAATGTTATCGCTTGCTTATCAAACGTTATTCCAACATTTACTTAAGAATCAGTTTTTGAAATATATGATATATATAACACAAAAAGTTTGGTTACACAAAAGAAAACATCTTGAGAATGTTAGCCAACGTTCTGAGAACGTTCCCTGTTGACTAAAAACCAATGGCACAACGTTTTGTACAGAACTACATATTTTCCTGTAGTAATGTTCTGAACATAATAAAGAAAATATTGCCAGCTTTATAATACTAATAATATTATAATACTTATAATAGCACAAGGAATTATTCCTATAAAAATGATTCAAAGTATCAATATTTTAACTATTGACTTTTAAGATTGACTTGGTTGTACCAAGTTGATAGAAGACAAGTTAACCATTGTTACCCATTTTTAGTCACTGTTAGACGCAGTATAAAGCTAAATATTGCTTCTGTCATTTCCTCGACAGCAGAAAAGATTCTTCGAAACGTCTCTTCTGAGAATTTTCTGTTGATTGCATCAGTTTAGGAAGAAATGGTTTCTGTGAATCTAAAATTAGGAGCCTGACACAAGAAAGCACGAGATCGGAGCAAGATCTGATGAAATTGCTGCTTTTCACAGAAAACAACGCGGGCTACACCTCAACCCAACACAGATGAGTCTGATTAATTGATGATCGCTCCTGCAGCTGGTCTCGTGCTGGGACAATCTGCTGTGAAATCTTCTCTGTGCCTGAGGACCAGGGGCCCGAGGAGGAGAAACCCACTTCCAGCATGAGACTGGAGGAAGCTGGAGATATGACCTGGATCTCACAAACAGTCTTTGTAATGTGAGAACAACAGTGGCAGATAATGTGTCAAGAAGACATTTAGCAGACCAGCTTTACTGCCACAATTAGCTTGTTTACTCTTAAATTTTCACTACCGGCAGTTCCACAGATGAATGTGTTTGGAGGTGTGTGGCTCGTTCTCGGTAGTAGCGCAGGCAAACAAAAACCTTTTTAGTCCTTAAGACCTTTTTTGGTCATTATGCAACTTCTGAGGCTGTTTGTTTGTTTGACCTTCTTCCTAAATGTGATTTCTCAGAAGATTATTTCAGTTTTTGTGGTTGATGACGAAGCGGATATTATAGTTACGTTTATTATTAGTGGTGTTTGCTGAGGCAAGCATCACTTTCGCTAATTCATGTTTCAGATTTTGTTCATATTTTAAGGTTAAAAACAAGCAGTAAACTTTACCCAGCTAACAGGGAACGTTCTCAGAACAGTTCAGTAACATTAATAGAAAATGTATTTCATGTATCATATATCAAAAACGTTATGCTTAAGTTGCTAATGGAACGTTTGAAAAACATTATAGGAGTAAAAAGTTTAAATAACGTTCTTATAACCAAACAGTGACGTTAATATAATGTATAAAATAACAAAACTGGACGTTTTTATGACTTAATGGAATTGTTAGGGAAACGTTCTTACAACCTAAATTTGTTAACCTAGGTTGTGCCTAACTATACGTACTAGGGTCATGTATGGTACCTTAAACCGCATGACTGGTTAAGGACATGTAAGCTAGTCATCAGCTTAATATCGTGACACCTCTTATGTTTTCTTAAGAAAAAGTAGTTTGATACTAGTTAATAATGTGAAGCTTTAGAACTGAACCAGCGAGAACTGGTTGTCAAAGTGTCTGCAGGACCTTCATACATTCATACAATTAAAGGTAGAAAAAAATGACAGAATATGATTATTAATCTCTAACAGTGGGATACTTGTTCAGACTTCTTTGGAAGTTTAAATCATTTATTTTTTGCTTTCATGTCGGTCTCTCTTTCTCTCTCTCTGTTTTTCTTATTCAATTAATACTTCAAATCGAGACAGATCTTAATCTCTGTGGCGGGTCTCGATGTTCCTCGCTTTCCCTGTGATTGACGGCAGAGTTAGAGAAGACAAAAACTTTCTGAGGTCACCAGAACATCTCGCCCCCTCAGAACGAGCTGTTTTATTACCTTGTTTGTTCCTCTGTGTTCCTGCAGGAATGGCACACCTCACCGCTGAAGTATTTCATGTGATCGTTGTGGTCCGTTATCCAGAACAGAAAGAAATTCACTAACATTTGCATGTGCACTTTGAAGATCTCTTAAAAAAAACCTGTGAGCTGCTTCACTGTTTGCTCCCTACGTAGGCAGCTCCCTTAAAAGGCAGCATTCTGAAATCTAAAAAGTGCTTGATTTGGAACGCGCTACGCGAATAGCGCTTCTCATGGGAAGTTCGTTTCGCGAATGATTTTATTCGAATTTGACGCTAGCATTAACGAAACAATTGCACGATAGGGTCATACATATGCAAATACAACAGTACGTGCAAACGTGGGGTAACATAATCCATTCGTTATTTACACAGAACTATTTGATTGATACTTTTTAAAATTGTCCGCTATCTTGCCTTTATTTTCTCAGTGTGCTTGTTGCAATGCATTATGGGAGGAGACGGCGCAAGTGGCGCTAAAAGTGCGTCTATGAGACTTTAAAGCTGCAATCTGTAACGCCATCTCTGTTGATACATAAAATTGCAGGTCACTTCACGTACTTTTCATTACAAATGTTAAAGTTAAAAGAAGCCAAACTGACATAATGACATATAAATCATTATTATAAGCTTACTGTTGTGAATCAGGGTAAGGTAAGGAAAAAGTGTTAAGCACGGATCTGCCATGTGCTTGCTGTTTTTGGTTTATTTTTAACCAAATTAAGGTTTAATGTCCCTCTTCTTAAAAATGCCCGTTTGAAATCATTTCTAGTGAAACGCGTTACTAAATAAAACGAAGTATCTCTTGAATCATCTCATTTGTTAGGTGTCAATATTAAAAGTTGCTCATTAATCTCACACACACAAGTGGCGTCCCGGACCTTCTCTTCAACATCATTGTCTCACACTGACATGAAACATTCCTCATCTTTATCTCTCATTCAACACCTCCTCGCCATCCATTTGAAAAGACATGAAAATAAAGCACAATATCACCATTTTTAGTGTACTGTACATGAAGCGTTTAGAGAAGGGGCGACTTTTTTAACTTCAACACAAGCATAATAATTGTTTTGTGCTCTAAAACGAACATATGTGACTTACACATCTGTTCTTGCTCTCTTGGTTTTAAAAAGACGTTGCCTCATGTTTTGAAAATTAGGTTAAAAGAATACCTCATCCAGAAACAAAACTTATTTTAAGATCTGTTTGAGTTTACAGAATAAAGAAATGAGTACGACATTGGAACACAATGGGGGTGAGTAAACGATGACCAAATTTTCTGTTTTAGTGGATTTATTTTCTCAGCTATGCCTGACTCACAGCTGTAGCTTGTTCCTTTAGCAGTCCCACAGTTTAGCACCATTACCTGGAAAGTACAGCGCACAGACAGTTTTTTTTTTAGCATTTCAATGTAAAAAAATCCCAATAAGTTGAATTATAAACCGCTCAACCTTTTTGTAATGCCTCTGCTGGCACCCTTACAAAAGTTTATTATTAATAAAATCTCAGCTAACATGAAACGTTCTCAGAACCTTGGATTACATTCGCTAATATTTCTTTCAAAGGTATCAAAAATGTGCTTGCAGTAACAATGTTTTTTAGCGTTATATATCATAAATCAAAATGCTATTCTTAAGTGAAACATTTTAAAAACTTCACAGAATTAAAATGCTTTAATAATGTTATTATGGCCAAGCAATAATGTTAATACAATGTCTAAAAAAACTTCTGTTAACATTAAAAAAAATTACCAGGAGCATTCCCAGTTACTGCAAATGTTAGGGAAACGTTCTTACAACCTAAAATGGTTAGCTGGGATGTACATTGTGTGACGTTTGAGATTCACCTTTATCACCAACAGCACAGAGTTTTTGGGCATTGGGAATCCAGTATCAGTGGTTCTCTGGAAGGAAGCGCTTCTTTAAGCAACACAGTTGTGTTGGGATTTGAGGAGAGTTCATCTGGCCGCTGGACGTGTAATTTAACAGCGGCCATCCGTCAGGTTCGAATAACTCGGGTCTCAGAGGAAATGAGCAGCTATATTCTGACATCACAGACCTTCTTTAATTGACCTGTGATGTTAGCAAACACTTGGGCTGTTTTTAACAGACCCCGGAGACTCTTAAATTTGACTTCATAATCTAGCTGTTGGCTTTTGTCGATCAGCCCTTTTCAAAAGCAATATAGACTCATCTGCAGGAAATGAGGTTGAGGCAAATTAAATATAAGCTCAGGGTGGTTTTTAAAAACATTCCACTAACTTCCTCAGAAAAACATATTTTTATATGATAACATTTAAAAACATTCTACTAACATTACTGCAAGATCTTTTTTTTAAAAACAACATGTTAACCCTGTTGACTGGGTAGTGATTGACAAACATGGGTTTTGGCAGTGATAATATTTGGGGAGCTGTGTGGCTGATGTAATGTTGATATGTTGCGAAAATTGTCTTTTTTTAAACCAGTACTATTTGTAAATTTCATATTGACAAGAACTTATGTAGCTGAGCACTGGCCAACAGTGCACAATACCAGTAATCTCACAAAAGCCCAAATATCAGCTGATTATCTTGTCATGGCTAACATATAATGTCGACACAGTTTAGGAGCTCCACATATTGCTCATGGTGGGATCATAGTATTTTTAAACACCACATTTCTTTTGTTTTCAAGGTTATCTTCTGCCTCGCCTGTCTGGTCTCTAAAGGTAAGATGTATACAATTAGAGAAAGCTGCCGAAAGGCCCCTTGAGATCTGCAGGCACCTGAGCTCTCATCAGTGCATGTGTCACATACACGCAATTTCCAGGAAACTGTGTCAGGTGACTGCAGGTAGTCATGCACTCCTTGTTTTGTTGCCAGCACATATGAACGGGCGTGTGATTGTCTTTTATCTAACAATGGCCGCGCTGCTACAGCACTGCACACGCAACCTGCCATCTGTGCACCATCATGCATGAGATGAAACAACTGACCCAAACCTCAACACATGCTATGGGCCATATACTCAAAACAAGTTGTTGTAAAGCAGCTTACACGAGTCAGCGAACCGTGCTGGACTCCTGTGCAATTGCTAATGAGTAATTTTAACCTTAGTTTTATCTGTCCTGGATAGCTTACACTTTATCCTCCTCTAGCATGTGAGAAACCTGGTTAATAGTTCTCAAAACATTATATATAATGTCATGAGTATAGCTGTTTGAAAACTGTCCGTTGGACATTTAATTATTTTCACAGTTTTAAATGTGTTACTCAATACAATAATTAATTGCTCAGAATTATGTTTTTACATATTTTCAAGTGTTTTATGTTTTTTACTGCTTTTCCCTGCTCTCTCTCTTTGTATATAGTATATGTATGCTATATGTGTATAGGACAATTTATATTTTTGTTAACCTAGCCAAATTAAAAGCATTTCTTTGAAATCTGAATTAAATACACAACAAGGTAATGATGTTATTTAAGTGCTGAACTCACCAGAAACGTATCGGCAGATTTTAAAAGGCTTATGCTTCTATTTGTATAATGTTCTGCGCTATCAATCCCACAATCCTTTGCGAGAGCCTGCCACTCAGATTCAACAGAATGAATTGAAAACGGCTCGGTCATTCCGTGCCAGTGGACACGTATGGTTAGATATCGTTGCGCAGTTCCCGTAACTACTGTTCTTTCTCAAACCACCAAGACCTGTTTTTAGGCGCATGTGGTGCGTTGTAGACATTTATCGTAGCCACGCATCCTTATATGTTGCACACACGCGCTGACATGCATTATTCATCAGTGGCACGCCTTGATCTCAAAGGGTTGCAGATGGTAAAGGGTCCCGATCTGCCAACAAACTTGCATTTTAGTCTGAGCTTTCATTGGGTCTCATGAGAGCTGAGGATGCTTAAAGTGGCTGCTGGATGGTACAGAAGAGCTGATGCTTAATTTAACCCTGATTAGTGGTGTGCTGTGCCAGAACATAACTGCTGTGGGCTGATGCTGTCTGTCAGATAGATCGGCCACTGGGTTCAACACTCAGTTCTTTTAAGGTGAATGGATCGCTTGTTCCATGCCAGTGGTTCAGCTTCAGCAGTTTTATCTTTACAATGATTACGCATGTCATTTGAACAAAGGTAGCTGATTCCAGATCTGTCATGTGACTCCACTGTTGTTGTGTTATTGGGTTTTATCTCAATGGTTGGATACAGTTCATAAAGAATACATAAAAGTTATGCATTTATGATCTTACTGTACAACTGAGAAACTAGATATTATAATGTATGTATGTTATGGGTGCTTGCTCAGGATCTCCTATAGTTACATTTATGCATTTGGTAGACGTCAAAACGAATCCAAAACAACTTACAGCACATTCAAGTTATATGATTCGAACCCACAACCTTTTGCACCGCTAACATATTACCCTACCAGTTGCGCTACAGTAACATGTCTGGAATCTCCTGTATGGTCTCTAAGGTGTTCCATATGGTTTTCAGTGTGTTGCTGGGTGGTTGCTAGGGTGTTCTGTGTGGTTGCTAGGGTGTTCTGTGTGGTTGCTAGGGTGTTCTGAGTAGTTGGTAAAAGTCCCATCAAATAATTTTAATTTTAATAATTCAGTTTACACATTTATCTTTTATTAGTAAAAAATTACATTGTATACGTGAAATATATACGAACACATGTCTAATGTGTATATAACCACAATAGCTCTTGTTTACAGTAATATATTTGATGTTTCAGGTCAAATGCCATCATAGAATTACATAATCTCTTTATAAAGCAATAATGTAATCGATTTTATATGCTACCACATTTTAAAAAGATTATAGAGATGCAATCATGTAATAGTACAGAATAGCCTTCTGCTGACCCCACCGGTTTGTGCTTACGAACAAACAAACGCTGTCCGTCTGTAGAACCTGCAGTTGTGACCGTAAAATATAAGCAGGGATCATAAAAAGAACACAATTTTTATGTTGAAAGAGAAATGTTATACAGCAAATCAATATGTGCACAGAGTGCCAAGCTCGTAACGTCGTGCGCAATATCTCAACAGCAGGTAGAATGTTTCAGAAGAACCTGCCAAATGGTTCTCATATGAGACCTGCGGCCTGAGATCCAGATGAGGGCTGGCAGTGACCTCTTCTTCTCTGCTCTGTTCCTGGCCAGAAAGTCTTTCTTCAGATGAGCCTGAAGGCTTCTGTATGTTGTAAGCTCACTCGCAGTATGCGAGTTGCGTTGAAAGGTCAAGATATGGAGAATATGTACCGAGACTGCAGGCGTCGCAATTCGCTCAGTGACACTGCATTCATTTGGCAGGAGAGAAAGGGCACAAAATGAGACGTGTCATTAATGCAACACACTCTATGCTTTTGAATTTCCAGCAAATGAATCTATATCAAATGTATCTTCCATAGATGTGTATTGGTGCCGAAGCAGGTGGTAGCTGGCAGGTTCCTGTGGCCATCCATATGCATTTCATGCAGGAATGCCCACACAGCATGACACTGCGTGGGTGCATGCGGTGGGGGGTCGGTGGTATATGTAGCTAATTGCGTGTTGGGGGAGGGACCAATGGTACAATGGTAATGAGGTTTATTGATGAAGGCTCATATAAAGGCTCATACAGCTGTTCAAATGATATCTATATTTACATAAACATACATAAAGTGTGTTTTTCAGCTTATTTGTGTGTGTGTGTCTGTGTGTGTGTGTGTGTGTGTCTGTGTGTGTGTCTGTGTGTGTGTATGTGTGTGTGTGTGTTAATAACAATGTCTCTAGTTTCAAAATGTATTTTGGCTCTTTTTCTTCACAAAAATCTCTATTTTGGCCTGTAATATAAATATAAAATATTTTGAATATCACTTTTATTACTTGCATCCCAGCATAAAATTTAAATAAACAGTAGCTGAAGTCAAGATATAATTGTTGAAATTATAAATAAAATGTCCCTGTGAAACAGGGAACTCGTGTGTTTTTGAATATCACACGTCACATTTATTTGTAGTTAGTCTTGTGATGTTTTGTCACCCTGTAATTCGGTAGGTAGCTGCTTTACAATGAAAGATTATGTTCTTTCTCATTTGGCTTATTAGTCTTTTTGGTTTCATTGTCAACATGTTTTCATTCATTCATTCATCTGTTAACAGGTCACGCTAATTCAGAATGAAGTGGTATTAGAAAATAAAGCCATTTCAGCAACGCATTCTCGCATTAATCGGTGCTCAGTGATTCAGGAGAGGGAGCGCCCGCATCGGCGCAGGTTTTTGTGCAGGATATTGAGGTTATCAGAAAATGGGTCACTGTATAACAGCGAGGGATGCGTGGCCTCCTGCCAGAGCTGCTGACTGAAAGACGACACGCAATGATAATTAGCTGTTTGGGAAGAAGCGCAGGAGCGCATTCAATCCTGCGGTGTTGCCATTACCTCACAGGTAACTAAAGTGAAGGCCGTTTGGCTTAGGAGAGTGAGTTTGTCCGTTTTCTGACAATTGCATCACAAATGCATCAAAATATTGTTTTGGGCCTGTGATCGCTTGTTAGCTATATATGCAGAACAGGGCCGCTTGGCCTCAAAAAGGACAGAATTAGGAAGTAGCCCTAACTCTAAGCTCCTAAGTGTGCTGAGGTAATGTTGTGTTGAACTGATTGCAATTTAATCGAACCCTTTCAGTGTGTAAAGTACATGAAAACACTGAGTAACAGTGAGTGTGCAGCCACAAACACACCACAAGTCCTTGTTTTGCAAGGGGCAATAAATAACATAAGAGAAGTTATTGCGATATTAAAAGCCTCGGCCTGTGATGTCAGAGGATTTGAGTGTGTTAAGACTGTCTGCCTGATGTCTCAACTCTCCTCTATTTACAGACCTGACAAATCCAGCCATCCAAACAACCCCATCCACCCCAGTGTCTAAACACTGATAAAACCCACGTCTGACCACAGACGCAATGGAATGTGCGCTGCAGCGTTTCACAAAGGCAGAAAGCTCTCAAACAGCTGCCAGATCCCCCCTCCAAACGTGCAAGTCTGGGGCACGGAGTTCATGAGAGGGAAAGCGTTAAATTATAATACAGTACCTGAGCTGGTGTGGACATGGTAACCTTTCCAAGCTAATAGGAAACGTTCTCAGAACGTTGGCTAATGTTTTTTTAAAGTTCTCTAAGTTATCCGAAACGTTCTTACAGTAATGTTATTGCCACTTTTTGAATGTTACATATGATGTATTAAAATGTTATTCTTCAGTTGTAAGTGAAATGTTTTTAAAATGTTACAGAATTGAGCATGTTTGAATAGCGTTCCTATAACAAAGCAATGAGATTAATACCCTTAAAAAATAATCATTAATAGTGATTAATAATCTAAAAACTGGACGTTTTAAACAATCAAAATAACATTTTTGTAGCTTAACGTAAACGTTAGGAAGATGTTCTTAAATCGTGAAACCTAAAATCGTTAGCTGGGTCGTGGCTACGTTCCTGCTACACTGGGCTTGTATCCAAAGCAGGATGAATTTAGGATGAGCTAAAACTTGCCGTCCTTTTCCTAATCTGTACGGACAAGTCCTTCCCTACCGCCGCATGTTTTTAATTACAGTATGTTTTCGGTTGAATGCTGCCAAGATGTGAGTCAGAGTGAGGGAAATGCAATACACAAGGTTTAACATTTGGGTCAGACCTGAAGTATGAAAGCTTTTGTCAGCAAACATCTACGACCTGTTTGTGCCAATAGTTTTGCATGCAGAATGCTTGTGGTCTCCCGTCTACACGCAGCAAATCTCTGCATGTGGTTTAGGGCTGTCTAAGCCTCTGTCTGGCTTCGGCCTTCCTGTCCTACATTCATTATGTCTCATCGTTGTTGTTCGTCTTTTTTTTGTGCCCGCCTGCAGAACGCGCGAATGTTTCATGAGGAGCACACGCAGTCCCAAACCACAAGACATTGTCTCACTTCTGTGCTCAGTCACAGAGCTGTGAAGAGAGAGCAGCTGGGTGCCAGAGCCTGGAAAGCTCAACTCCCACACTCTGTTCCTGATGTCTGGTACAGAACGCTCAGATCGCTCCCTGCTAGACGACAGATCGAGCAAGAGAATCTGTTAGACTCCAGTTGGCTGAGGTCTGCCACCTGTGCATACCATCCTCATAAAGTCACTGAAGACCCAAACTTCAAGCTTGCTATTTTCTAATCAAGCTTACCAAGTGAACTATATATGTATCGGCATATTTAGTATGTATACATAGAAAAAAATCTGTCTTAAAAGTAAAGTAGGCAATTTCGGATAGGCTAGCAATAGCAAGCTAGCTTTGAAAGCATAAGAGCCCTCACTCCCCTCAGGGCACTCTCAAAAGCCACGCCTCCTCCAACACACATGAACACATACAACGCTTGACAGACAAGAAGGACATCCCATCATTGCATTCAGACCGAATGCAATGATTGGATGAACATTTTATAATCCTTCCCCCTCCACAGAAAATATAAATATATATAAATATATTTAGACCACTTTACTGAGTAATTGCTGTTGGAATGTAAAGAGACTTTCAACTAGCATAACAAAAGATGTATTTGGGAAAAATCAGTATAAGTTTGTCAGCATCATCCTGGAGATGTTCTTCAGATGTAGTCTGTCTCAGTTCTTTCTGTCTCTTTTTAAATTCTCAGGCTGACTCAGTGATGGTGAGATCAGATCTCTGTGTGGGCCATACCATCTGTCATAGGACTCCTTGTTCATACAAAAATCTCACTTGATTATAACAGTGAATGAAAAAGAATGTTTAGAAATCTATATTAATAATTTTGCACCGACACATGAAAAAAAATCTGAACATTTTTTAAAATATATACAACAGAATATATATTCACCAAAAAACTGCTCTTAGGATGTTGAAACGTCTTATTTGTCATATGAAATTCCATTATATAGTGAAAATACCACACGCACACTGTCAGTTTACGTTTAACCTTTGACCTCAATATTATGACAATACACTGTTGTGTTTAGTTTGATTCATTAAACGAATGTACATTTGTCAGGATATATCATCAGCTCATTGGCAGATTCCTTTTAAACGTGTGGCTTCAATATTTCATTAGCTTCAAAGGCAACGGGGGGGTTTTATGTGGCGACCCAGCTAACAACTTTAAATTATAAGAATTTTTTTTTAATGTTCCCATAAAGAAACACAAACGTTCAAATATTATTTTGAACGTTTTAGGAATGTTTAAAACGTGACGTTTTTTTAGACAGTGTATTAACATTATTGCTTGATGTTACGAAGATTATTCACGTTTTTAAAATTCTGCAACATTTTAAAAATGTTCCACGTACAACTTAAGAAAACGTTTTTTTAAATAACACAAAAAAAAACATTTTACTAATATTACAGCATTATCGTTTTTGAGAACTTTCAGAGAACGTTTTCACACAACTCTCTAAGAACGTTCCCTGTTAGCTGGGGAGTGGTTTGCTCCAACCCATTAGAGCGATGGTGACTCTCCTCGTCTGAGAGCTCTACAGATCCAGCATCAGAACTCTCAGAGCTCTGGGTGGAAGGTTGGATGTCTTGGCTTTTGAGGGATGAGTGTGTGATAAAGAGGAAACCACATCACGGCACTTAATTTATCCCCCGTGCAGATAAAGAGCGAAAGCCGTTTCCGGAACGGACTGGCAGAGTGGTGATATTCTGGGAAGTCAGCAGTCCATCTGTTAATGCGGCCTGGCCACACGCCCTGAGCGCATTCCAGCCGTTTGCCAATAAAAGCGCAGGAGTCGGCAGTTCGTTTGCATTTACCTTCACTCCAGGACACGCTGGTTTTACAAGCTTGTGCGTAACGTTTCGCACAGCGTCTCTGTGATGATTTAAGATCCTTTGAAGCCACTGTTTTAAATGTGTAAGACCATTATGTGATAAATACTGTTACTTCTGTTTGATGAGGCATCAAATTGGCCGACAACAAATAAGATGCTAATTAACATTCCTCACAATTTTAACAGAAGGTTTTAATGTGAATTATACGCAAATCCGGGCGTGTCGTCTCGGTAAATGGGCTGTTTGTCTCTTGTTCTCGCTGGTTTCTTGATTTGATGGTAATGGGTCCGCACACCCCGTCGGTAAGCTCTTAATACTTAAACCTGAAACTCGTTGTTGCCGGTGTTTTTGTTTTGAAAACGTTTGCTGTTATGAAGGTTGCGGTGAGGTTGTGTGAGAAACAGGATGAGGTTGTGTGCTGCAGCGTGACTGACACCGTAACCTCCAGCTGAGGACGCAGCCATCTGAGGTCTCTGCTTATGATTTGACCTCTTTCTTTGCAGAGATGGAAATATTATTGTGTCAGTAATGCATTTTAAAGAAGTTTAACAGCCAGAAAGAGAGAGAGTAAGAAAGAGAGAGAGACACACACACACACTTAAAGACACTTAAAGAGAGAGAGA